>JAPDVR010000014.1:42267683-42295183 GCA_026230005.1 Gila orcuttii | reverse complement strand
ATGTGTATATACCTCTCACTTCATGTGTTTGTACTTTTATTAAGGTATCAGGTAAAAATAGGGCAACAAATGAGATATCTGTGAGAGCCCACTGCTACCGCTCAATGAAGAAGCTAAAGCCACCGCACCAGCTGAAAGTAGGACTAGATTAAGTGACACGTTCAAAAGTTCTGATGAACTTGTTTAAGGTTCCGTTCATCAAAAGTTTTACTCGTTTAATGTCACCACATTTCAGCTCTGATTACCATTTCTAAGAGAACACCTTTGTGGTTTTCATGAAAGCTGAACAGTGGTAGCCTAATACAGAACAGGGTAGCTGAGTGGGAATTGCTATGCTTTGTTGTTGGGTCTGTTAAACAAATTGGAGTTCGGTTCAAAATGTAAACAATAATGAGATTACTACTTTTGCTTGACTTGATGACTGCAAAGACAGTAAAATATTCCACTCAGCTTTTCTTCAAACTGCTGTTGTTCTACTCAAAACTGTCCTGTCATCTTTACTTCATTCTTTATAAACATAAGGCCCAACTTCCTTGCTTTTGTACTTGATGTTTCTACTCTTCAAGAGGAATAAGGAGCAAAACCTGAGCAAAATATGGGGGGAGGGGGGGGCAGGTATGTGGAAGACAGTATAGCCAAGTGGTGCAAGACAGTAGGAAAGTCATGCAGAAAAGCACAAAAGTGACAGTAGACAAGTGGCTTACACCAATAAAAAGAAAGAAAGAAAGAAAGAACAGGTTTTGCTCCTACTGCTGCTGCTGTAGACCCTCTTCTTTCAAAACGCATTAAATTATGCTTTTTGTGTATTTCAGATGACATTACGTGATTCACAGCCAGTTATGCTTGTTAAAAGCTACTGTTCCTGTGTGGGTGGGTGTGGGATATGCAGTCATTTGGTTGCGTTACTTTATCAGACTGCCCATTACTCTGAATGTGGCATGTCTGTCATCCCTCCTGTACTTTCGTGCACTGAAACCGAGCAGAAGTGGCATAAACCATGAACAATGGTTTGTATCATTTCAATACCAGTTGTATCACATGCATACTAGCATCTCTCCTAATACCATTCATAAATAAATAGGGAGTGAAGCCAGGACCTGTGGATGCCATGGTTGTAGTGAAGCCCAAACCAGATGCTACTTCGACAAGCGGAATTAGGTATGCAGAGTCCAATTAAATAGGCAGATTACAATGTGTTGCAAAATATATGTTATTGATAGCTGTTAGATAATGGTGTATTTCCTAGTGAGTCTGTGTACTTTTCCTGCTGCGTAGTGACATCTTGGTTATCTCAAATGTCATGATCAGGCTGTACCGCTACGACGAAATACACAACGCAGTCGACTATTAGATAGTCTGAAGACTATACAGTTACACCTAGAATTCATAAGAATCCTACAATGGCCTGATATTGTTATTCCAGATCTACACTTTACAAGGGATACAGTGGTGAGCTACCAGACCCATCAACCCTCAGTCCACTACCTGCCTATGCTGACATGGAACCAGACTCTCTTCTAGTAGTGGGAAGATCGGATCATTTTACTGACTCGGATCTTTAAGTCTCGTTCAGCAAAATGAACGAATCTTTTTTCGAGTCATTTCGTTCATTTCAGCATAATATAATTAAAATGGCATGTTAAATATCCCAACACATACATACGAAAATGTTGATTAAATTTGTAAAAAGAATAAAAATAAACTAACTACTGACTCGGATCTGTCTGGGCGGACCGTGCCGTGTGTGATACAGCAGGGCCGGAAATAGAAATGATTAGTTCATCTTTCGAGTCTCGAGTTCGGGTTCGGCCGGGTCCGAGTCTTTCGTTCTTCCTGTCAGTCAATAGAGGCTATGCTGTCAGTACCGGAAAGAGAAATTATTAGTTCATTTTCTTCGAGTCTCGAGTTTGGGTTTTAAATCCTATGTTCTTTTGTCATGTGACCGCTGGTATCTCGCATCAAATACAACATTAGATTCGTATTATTGACTGCGTCTGAATGTAGGCTATATTGTTTTATATTTAGGAATTAAAATACAAAATATGTGCAATAAACATTACCTGAAAAATAAAAGTTCCATCTTATTAGCCTATTGTCCCTGTCCGTCTCTTTTCTAAATGTTTCTTGTGCATCTGTGGTGTGATTTATTATATATTATACATTAATTAACTACTATTATATTATATTATACATTAACTACGTGCTTGTTTGTAAAAAGGTTGTGAATTAGTAGGCTATTCAATACGGTGAAGTCACGTGACAAAAGAACAAAGGACTCAAACCCGAAAAATGAACTAATCATTTCTCTCCTGACAGCATAGCCTCTATTGGACTGACAGGAAGAACCAAAGACTCGGACCCGGCCGAACCCGAACTCGAGACCTGAAAGATGAACTAATCATTTCTCTTTCCGGTACTGACAGCATAGCCTATATGGACTGACAGGAAGAACGAAAGACTCGGACCCGTCCCGAACCCGAAGACTCGAGAGAGAGATGAACTAATCATTTCTGTTTCCAGTACAGATTCAGAACCCATATGTTGCGCAATGCGCATGCGCAGTCAACACAAAATGAACGAATCATTTTCTGAGACAACTCGGTAGTCCCGAGTCATATTAAAGATTCGTTCAAAATGAACGAATCGTTCATGAACGACACATCACTACTCTCTTCCCCTTATCTGCAGAATGAACATCACATCTGACAAACCACTCGTGGACTCCATTTTTGGCAAGGTACAAACTGGCAGTATCCTGTCTTATCAACACCCACCACCTCCACCTGACAATGTTGTCATCCATGAGGATGCACCACTGTTTCCAAAAGTGCCACTGGAAGGTTACCATCTACAACAAACAGAGTGTTCATTTGCCATCATGACGGATCAAGAAAAGCTGCACCTCAGTTCTCTGTCTGTGACTTTGACCCAGTCACACCAGATTGAGGCAAAGTGCAACACCCGAGTGCAACACCCGAGTGGCATTCCCTGAGGAAGGAGAGAGTGACTGCTTCACATTTCCGGGAGGTAAGCCATGTAAGAGGTACAAGCACAGCAGAAAAACTGGCAGGAAGAATTATCAGAGGGACAAGACAAACACCGCTAATGAAAAGGGGGATAGAAATGGAAGCATGTGCATTGAAGGGTTCTAAAAAATGTCAATCTGACCAAGTGTGGGCTAGCCGTGCACCCGGACGCACCTTGGCTGGGTGCATCGCCTGATGGGCTGGTATATGACCCCACTTGAGCGACCATCATTTGGTCTGGTTGAAATGAAATGCCCAAATGTAGCCAGCAAGTTCCTGAGATTTGACCATGGCCTACACAAATTGAAGGAGAGCCATTGTTATTATTGGCAAGTCCAGGGACAGTTACTCATCACAGGCATAGAATGGTGTGATTTTGTTGTTTGTGCCCACGATGACATTTTCGTGCAGCGCATTTACAGAGACAGCACTGTATTAAGCTCCCTTAAAGAGAGATGTGATTTGTTTTTCTTTAACACATGCATGCCCAAATACCTGTATATGAAAAGTAACTGAACAGACACATGAATATTTGCTTTATTGTACAATAATTTTAACTTTATTTTGTCAACTGTCTTATTTACAACATTGAAAATTTTAAATAAATTTAATTGAAAATAAATTAATCGTCACATATACAAATTGTAACATATCAAATTGTAAAATAAATTGTAAAATAAATAAATAAATGTAAAATAAGTAAAAATGTGTTACACATCATTGATTCTTGAAGTGGTAATCTATGAATGCTGTGTAACATTTACAAGTGATGAATAGTTTTCACTGTAGATTAGGGGATGCAGAAAGTGTAGTAAATGATTTATTCATGCATTTACACATCATTGTGTTGCTCAGGCTTTAACCAAGGGGCCATTTTGATAGTTGACCAAAAGACATGCGACTGTGTAAAGTTGATTAATGCTGCCCGTCAATGAAAGAGGGATTACTGTGCCGAATAGTTTATGTTCCTTAACCCTGCGAATGAGCCGCTCAACATGGACTCTCAGTCTGGCAATAGATTGTGTCTTCCTGACCTCTGGCTCAGAGAGTTGTGCTCTCTTACACAGAAAGGTAGGTATGTGGACTTTGCAGGGCACATAGTCTTCTACGAGGAAACCCTTGTCAACCATTATGGCCATAGATGGGTTTAAGAGAGCCACAATGCCAGACTGCTTCAGAATCTCTTTATCGCTGATGGCACCTTCATAGAGAGACGACACAAAGGTTACTGCGCCGTGAGGGGCCATCCCAATTAATCCTTTAATTGTACCGGTTGATTTATAGGTGGAGAACACCTCACTCTGGAGGAGAAGAGAGCTTGGTGTTTGGCAGCGTATTTCAGTACAATCCAAAATAATTTGTGTGTCAGAGTAACCCTGAAAAACCTCTGGCATGTGAGATTTTACAGTCTCCTCATCCAGCCAAATACCCATAGCCCCTAGTACAGTATACAGGAAGTTAGCCCATGTATTTATGATGCGGCTTACAGTTGACTGGTGGATTTTGAATCTGTGGGCCAGATCCTTCTGCATCAGACCCAATGACAAGTAATTCATAAAGAGAAAAAAATTGTCAATGGGTTGAAGATTCTGAAAAGAGAAAGAATTAGATGTAAGGATTTGATAAGATTATGCAATATATCTTGCTTTGTAAAATATATTCACCGTTGCACTGCCAGTGTGAGGGACCGCATCATTCATACTTCGTGCTCTTGTCACCTGTACCATCTTGCAGGCTGGTTCTAACTGCTTCCAAAAGGCCATCAGGTGGGCGTGACTTGCAGATCTGTGGGACATAGGTGTTACATTTCATTACATTACATTAAGTGCCCATACACAACATCAAATTGCAAGCATGTCAGAATCCGTATTGACAGTTACTGTAAACATCCTGGAACATTTAGGCACTAAGGTAAGAAACTGGACCACACACGTCAGTCCTTATGCTTACTGCTCTTCTCAGTATTTTAAAATACAATAATACTAATCAATGTTGAAAGCTCTAAAACGTCTATATTAAACACAGTGGACATTTGAATTTACCTTGTGAAGAACCTTATGTCATCATCTGATCCAGCAAACCGCTCCAAGCAGAACTTGTTGCTGATAGATATCTCCTCTATTACGTTTCTGAGTCTTGCTATCTCTTCACGAAGTTCTTCAATGCGGTTAAAAGACATATCCAGCGTAGCAGGTTCACTACTGTCGCAGTAGTCATGGTCAGGAGGATAGTCCAATTCCACAGATGGATCGTGCGTGGTTTCTGTATTGGGACGCTCGGTCCTTTCCCAAACTCCGGGCCGTGGAGCTGGCAGACTGAAATTGTTCCACTGAAAAAGCACTGGAACAGCTCCCTTCTTTAGACGTCTCCGCCCAGCTGGAGTCAGAGGCTCTATCACGTCTTCACTTTGAAAGTGTTGGCTGCAGACTCGTGTGTTTGTTGTAAGAAACTTGTCTCGTCGGATGTTAATCACCCACCGTTTATGTAATTCAGTGTCTTTGGGAAAAGTAATGTTGCAGAAACTGTGCATTGCGTAACACAGCAGTGGTGGCTAGAAGAGCTGTCTTCCCGCCTTTGAAAGGACAATTTCGTACGTTTACATGTCATCGCGTTATCAGTCAAGACGAAGTACAAGTAAAAACATTAACATAAACAACACAACAACGATGAAAATGAAGAGTTTTGGGTGTTTTGACGACAAGCATTCATAGGTAGCACTTCACTCTACAATAACCGTGTTTACAACCATCCTGAGATTGAACCGGAAATACGTCAGGATCGCCAGTGCATACTGCCTATTGCCCAATTGGTTATTGGTCAATTATGTAGAAGTTTAGCAATACTATAAATTATTCTATTTAACTGTTTAGTTTATATTTTACTCGATCAATAGGAAGATATGTCGAATCAGAGAGTCTCGCGCCGTCCCAGCGGGCACCTTGACCTCAATTTAACATCAATATGACATCAAACATTGTCAAAATGACGTCACGAAATAGGTCAAAAATGAAAGTCATATTGACGTCAAAGTGTCGATGTCAATTTGATGTGATCACACTGATCACCAAAATGGTGGCTTAAAATTGTGATTTTCTCCTTTGGTGATTCTGCTTGTTACATCAGTTGTCTTCAATATTGGCCAATCATCACTCAACAAAGCATGACATCAAAATAACATCAAAATGACATCAGCAGAGGTCAAAATCTTGACATCAAATTGACATCGACACTTTGACGTCAATATGACTTTCATTTTTGACCTATTTCGTGACGTCATTTTGACATACTATTTGATGCCATACTGATGTTAACTTGAGGTCAAGGTGGCCGCTGGGGTCCGTTTACACGGATCTCAGGATCACAAACTCGCCAGTCTGATCGATAACCAGAGGTTATGGCTACAGCGATTCAACAATGCCGCCGCACACGCTTGCTATTGTTAAAAAGTACCCATGTAGCCCCTACAGTCCCATAACAACTTAGTTAAAGCCCCTTTATAGTATTTTTATTTAGCCCACTATTTGCGACTGGAAACAACTTAGTTAAAATCACACAGTTAGTCAGGAATCCAGAATCCCACCAGATGTGCTCACGCTCCTCTACTCTGGATCTAGTTTGTACTAATGTATTATGTATTAACCCTGGACGCAGATTTGCGGAAACATAAGACTTCACTTGAGAAAATAATTTCAAATAAAGAGTTCTGCTGCTGGACTGACTCGAGCCAATCACCTGAGCTGGAAATGTCACATGACTGACTCTAGAGCTGCAGGGAAATGACATCATGTCATCACTGATTGGCTGATGAATCAACACATTATCATCTATATACTGTAATCTGTACAATACTGTATAACACTGTAAGATAATATACTGTAATCATCTTTAATGTGTTCATTGTTTCTGCCTAAATGCAGTCACGTGTCTCCCTCTACAGGACATCATCAGAATCACAGCAGAGTTAAAGAAGATACAGATGAAAATGTTTTTTACAGCAACAAATGAAAACACTTACAGATTTCAGTTCATCAGGGAATATGAAAATCAACACGTTTTCATTTTAAGGGGATCATTATTGAAGTGAAACACAAAGATGTCAAATGTAAGTCACTATAAAATATCACTTCTGCTGTTTTGATATTATTCTGAAGGTTTGAATGGTTTGATCAGAATCAAGATCTCTTCAGTTCCAGTGAATTCTGTGACGCTTCAGCTTTAATATCATAAAGCAGCCTGTGATTATGATGAGTTTATGACAGAATCACTTTTATTCTCCGGTTTCTCCATCATGTGCTTCATCTGTCGTTTCACACAGAAGATCTCTCTGTTTCTCTTTCTGATAGAGTTAGAAACAGGAATAATTGATGTTCTTACAGAGACTGTGTTTCTGGATTCTTCTGTTAGCAGATGCTGATGATGATGTTTCATATCAGGCAAATCTCCATCATCTCCTGATTGAACAATATGCAGAAACTATCAGTCATAAATGCATTACAATGATGAGACTCATTATAATATGTTTTTCTAATTTAAAATACATAAAATAAGATTATTTCTGAATATGTGTTAGTAAATGTCGATCTAAGATGTAAATAAATCAACACATTCACAGAAAGTACCTTCAAAGCAATATCTCTGAGAGAATATATGATTTCAGACGCAGTCGTATTGTTTCCTGAAGAGTTTCAAGAGTCTGAATGTTAAATGTAAAACTCAGATCTGATAAACTCCATCAGCTGCTCATTTAATCATCTATGATTTATTAACAGTGATTTACATCAGCAGAACATTAGTGACTTTAACAGCCGAACTGAAGCTGTTCAGAACAACACCAGATCAACACTTATATCAATACTCAATATCTACTGTTCACTAACATCATAGTGTACATTACTGCATAAGCTGATATCACTTCTGACATATCACACTAAATGCTAAATCACATTATTATTTGTGAGTTGATAATGAATGACATTCAGTGAATTAAACTGAAGAATGTCACTTGAAGGCATTGTAAATAAATGTGTGTGAGTGTGTGTTTTCTATTTGTCCTCACACACAGAATATGATCTGCAGTTTTCATCTTTGTCCACTAGATGTCAGAAGTAGATTTGAGGTGAAACTCAAAGGCCTTTAGTTTCAGGATCAGAGACAGTGAAGAGAAATCAGAGAATCTGATCTGAAGCTCAATGAGGATCATCATGTGTCACATATGAAGCAGAAAGAGACTCTCATCTGATGTGAATCTGGAGGAGAAAGTGTCCCAGTAACGGAGGATAAACTCCACAGTCTGAGGATCATCATGTGTCCAGTGGTGGAAAGAGGACTGAGAAAACATACTCAAGTAAAATAACCATTACATTACAAAAAATGTAGTGTGTGAGTAAAAAGTACTTGTCCAAAAAACTACTTGAGTAAGAGTAAAAAAGTAGCTTATAAAAGTACTCATGAGTAGTGAGCTGCGGATTCTACCCCTTATAATAAACACTGTACACTACAATAACAAAAGAAAACATTATAGAAAACATTAACATTATAATTAAATTGATTTCATTTCAAACCAAAATTTTATTTTTTTCCAACACAACGTTTTACCTTAACCCAAAGTAATAATATCGTTTTTTACAAAGAAAGTGTGTATTTTTTTTTTTTTTTTGCTTTGATACAACCTACACTGTAAAAATAAAATCAATTCTTATAGTAACAACTCAATTGCAGAGCTCTTTAATTCAATTACAGAGCTCTGCAATTATACATATCTTTAATCCATTTTTTACTAGTAAAAATTCAATTAGAGAGCTCTGTAATTAAAAATGAATGGAAGTCAATGGAGACTAGTAAAAATTAATTTGTAGAACTCTCTAATTGGAATTGTTACTAGTAAGAATTGAATTGTAAAGATCTCTAATTGAATTCTTACTAGTAAAAATGCAATTACAACCAGTATCGCTGGGTACAATTTAAGCTAAACCGGCTTGCCATACAGATCGGATTTCCTGAGGAGTGTTTGAGACGCCTCACCCTTGGGCTTCAGGCTTTATTACATGGATCTTGATGGATGAATTATGCCATATTTGATAAAGCTTTGGTGGATGTTTTTGCTGTGGGAAAGTTTCACCAATATCTCTCAGGAGCATTTCGTGATTTTTACGAACTACAAACCCTATACTGGAACTCATACACTATTCCCAGCCAATGCCTGCATCCTTTCACATTACAGTTTAATCACTTACGACTATGTTTCCATCACCCTGTTTTTAAGCGGATTCGGAAGAATCGCATCAGAAACAAGTGATGGAAATGCCAAATTTTAGGGAAATAAAAATTTAATTTGCAAAAAAGTTTTAACGTTTTGACTTGTGCGAAAAAGAGCTAATGTGAATAATGGGAGATGGAAACGCATTTGCCAAATAAATTCTGATAACGGATAGCCGGTTCAGACCCTTCCTTTCAAGTATTTTACAATACCCTAGCATACAAACAATATATTTAATAACAATATACCCTCAATATACCCCCCCCCCCCCCCTCCTAATGTAGAAATGCCAGAATCACACAATAGAAATGCACAATCTCCTCTTACTTTAGTCTGTATAGGAACAGATAAAAGTCTTGATCTAAGAGCTCTAGAAGGATTGTGTAAAGATAGAAGATTAGAAAGGGGTGTAAAGTTATTCAAACACTTGTGAACTTATAAAATAATGTTAAATTGACTGGCAGCCAATGAAGTGATGCCAAGATTGTGTTTTATGATCATGTTCAGGTTGTCAGGTCTGGTATTCAGGGTGTAACTCTCGCAGTGAAACTAAAACTGCTGAACATGAACAATCTTGATCCAATGGAGGGAATTTCAGGGTCAAATTAAACACATTGAACTCTAACAGAGCCTTAATATCTGTGTTTATTTAATTTGACTAAAAATAAAGATTAATATTTCAGTGTAAAATGTCAGTGAACTTACTATTTCCTCTGTATAACATATAACAGGGATGATTATACAGTCCTAATAGTAAATATTAGATGGTTTGGAATTGGTCAAAATGCTTGAAAAAAAAAAGTGTTCAGATTAAATCAGAATATTAACTTGTCTATTAATTATGATAATACATCTAAAAGTGCATTTGAATGCATAGGAATATAATCACCAGATGTTTACAACCAAGTATATTTGCATTTGCTCAGATAGGCCTATATATATATATATGCATGATATATGAGGTGTCTGAGAAACACACGACAAAACCATCAAGTTGTTTCAAACCAGTTTCTCTCTTCTGCTGAACACAGAAGATATTTTAATAATTGCCAGTAACCAGACAGTTGATAGTATTTTTTTCCTACTATGGATGTCAATGGGGTCCATCAGCTGTCTGGTTATTCTCTGTCTGACATTCTTCAAAATATATTCCTTTGTGTTCAGCAGGAGATAGAAACTGTTTTGAAACAACCTTTTTGGGTGAGCTATCCCTTTAAAGGTGACCGTCTTCACAAGATGTAATATAAATCTATGGTGTTCCCAGAATGTGTCTGTGAAATTTCAGCTGAAAATACCATCCAGATAATTTATTATAGCTTGTCAAATTTGCCCCATTTTGGGTGTGACACTTCGTTTGTGTGTGTGTGTGTGTGTGTGTGTGTCCCTTTAAATGCAAATGATCTGCTCCGTCACTCACTGTTCAGAAGAGGGCGGAGTCTTTACACGAGCTTCAGAAACTCCGGCAATAACAGAACAGGCCAATGGCCCAGTCCCAATTCGCCTACTTATACTACGACCTAAAAGTATGTACTCTTTTTGTGAAGAAAAAGTACATACTTTTGAGTGTGTAGCAAAAGAGTAGGCAAGCTTTGGGACAATCACGTCACTTTTAACGGACAAATCTGTTGCGTGTTCCTGTCACCGTAAACTGCCCTGTCAATCATCCTGTCACAGTTAAAATCCTCCATTCAATCTAATTTGATTTCCTAGCGTTTCGGAGAGAAATGTAGTCGCAGGTTCATCTGCAGTCGTGGGTCTTTCATGCGGAGACTCTCCTCATGTGTTTGCAATTTGATTATAATGATGCATTTAAAAGGAAATGGCTAAACGTATCTTTACAAAAGTTCACAATGCTGCTGCAGATGCAATATAATGTAGACAACGTTAAAATCTCTAAATCTCTCTACATAACCAGCAGGCTTGTGCGTCCACCATGTCTGTAGTTTTTTAACACTTTTCACTCGTGTTTGTAGTTCTAACCGAATCCTCGTTCTAACCGAATCCTCGCCTTGTGGGCAATATTAGCCGTTAGAGTGCGCATCGATCTGCACTTCGGATTCTGACCGGAAATAGTAGACCATCCGGGTCTCTTTGGAACACTCATTTCAACATACTACGATTTGGGACGTACTAATTCTATTTTCGAATACTATTTAGGACGGATAGTATGCGAATTGAGACTGGGCCAATCTCACTCATCCAGAATCCCAGAATAACCAGTAGCGAGTGCAGCCTTACGGAGAGACTCAGGAAGAGTTTCACTTTTAGACGTTTCTGAATGTTAGTGGAGACATTTAGGTAGTTGTTGTGGAGTTACAGTGATTAATCTCATCATCATGTTGAACTTCTACACAAGTGTCCACAGTTCCTGAGGTTTTTATAAGACAGCGGTGACATGTTCTGGTCAATAGTGTTCAGTCCCCGTCTGTGCTCAACGACAGAACAGTTTCAGGCTTTGCTGGATCTTCTGCGTTGTGTTAGAACTGGTCTCTGTTGTCGCTTGCGAAACCAAATGTCGTGATTAATTGTATACACCGGTAATATTATAATAAGATCCTCTTCATACGTCAGAAGGTGAGTGAAATCTGATCTGCTTATTTTATAACATGCTTGCAGAAAAAGGCTCACCAAAACAAAGTTACTGGGTTTCACTTTTCATGTTTTCAGGGTTGGTAGAAGCAGCGGAGACTCGATTATAGCACTTAAACACGGGAAAAGTCACCATTAATGATGGTGATTAATTAAGACAGTATTGCACTATTGCATTGCACTATGAACAGAGTAAAGTTGAGGCTGTTAAACTGCTTCCTTGTTTTTATTAGTAACCATAGCATTACAGAATTCATTAAAAAATGTATTATTAAAGGGGTGGTAAAATGCCCTTTTCATATGATGTAAAATAAATCTCTGATGTCCCCAGAGTGTGTGTGTGAAGTTTT
Source organism: Gila orcuttii (assembly GCA_026230005.1). Lineage (NCBI taxonomy): Eukaryota > Metazoa > Chordata > Actinopteri > Cypriniformes > Leuciscidae > Gila > Gila orcuttii. The sequence continues at coordinate 42,282,962 of JAPDVR010000014.1, read as the reverse complement.
AGCACAAAATACCCCACAGATATTTTTATATAGCATGTTAAAGTTGACACTTTTTGAGGGTTAGCAAAAACGCACCGTTTTGTGCCTGGCCCTTTAAATGCAAATGAGCTGCCTCAGAGGGCGGGGTTTCAAGAGCTCTTGTGTGTGTTAGCAGCTGCGATTACCTCACGCAGACACTAAAATGAAAGAAACTGTTCTGCCTTTAATGTTGAAACAGAGTCAGACAGAGATGGAGAGACTGAAGAAGAAGTGACAACATGTAGAATGCAACAGGACAACTCTGAATGGTGAGTTGATGAATTTCTGTTGCTGATGTGAAGTTAACTATCTTCAATTAACATATTCTGTCATGATAATCTATAAATGGCTCCTATAGGAACTGTTGTGAGATGCACATAGAGTGACTTTTTATTGCATGTGAAAAGAAGGATGCTAAAGTTTGAGCTGACTCACAAATGTACTCTTATACAACAACTTTTCCTCTTCTCAACATGGACTGCGTGTCCCGGGGGCGGGGTTTATGTAGATTTTAGGGTTGCTGATGTCACTAACCCGGGAGGAATGTCGTGTAGTCCCAACCAGCCGTTTGTTGTAGTCCTTTTCTTTAAAAGCAAATATCTCCCTTTGCTTTGAACTTTAAGCATTGTAACTTTGCAGATGTTGTTTATGATCAAACAGCAACATTACACACTAGCTAAAGTTAGAAAAGTGAAATAGTGTTTTACCACCCCTTTAAGGTCAATATTTATATTGAAAGAGTTAATATTAGTAAAAGAGTCTAACCCAGACTAAAAACCTCAAATTGTTCAGTGCTCGTCTGTGCAGCAATGACAGAACAGTTTATATGCTGTATTTGAACTTTGCCATTTAACTGGTTACACTGGTGTCGCTTGTGAAAACCAAATAACGTCGCCGTGGGCAGAAATGTGCAGAAACGTGCAATCCTATCATTTCCTAATTCCTCAGCTTCTGGGGAAGACCCACAATCTCTCAAAGCTAGGTGTGCTCTTTTCAGGTGTGTTTTCTGCCCCGGTGATCTTGACTTGTTGAGTCAGAGGAGAATCTCTAACTCATGACTGACTCTAGGATTCTCACTCGACTTTTCCTTTATATATATTCAGTGATTTTATCAACAAATCATTCTACATCTCTCTTCTTCTCACAGGTGAGATATAGCCTACCGGTATGTTTGGTTTTGAATAGGCTACATATAATTCAATAATTAATTTGAACCTAGTTTCATTTTCATTTATGCATGACTGGATTATTTGCCATTTTATCAGAAAATGTTTTAATTGCTTAAACATTTGTCTCTAGGTTCACAGTTTAGATTATGAAGAAATGCATGAAAACTCAACGAGTTAAAACATGAATCTTGAGAAGTGCAGACGGAGCTGCAGTGAAAAAGACTGTGAGTAGATTAATATCAGTCATTCTTATGATAATATTTCATCAGTGAAGATACAGACAAGGAATATTTCAGGGAATCTTCTGCACATACTGTAACTAGTGTTTGTGTAAATGTTGTAAATGCCATTGAATTTGTCCTTATTTGTACATTTTACTAGTGGAAACTGGAAATGACATTTATTATAGAATGAATGCTGATGTTGGTGATTAATGTTGTGGTGAACAATTTCATTCTGATAAGAACAATCCTGACTAATTAAAACATATCTTGATCTACTTTAATGGTGTATTAAAGGCTTTAAACGCTGAAAAACATTTTACATCAATAACATGAGCTAATCTGAATTTATCAGTTCAGCCACTGTCTTTAAAATATAATCTGTTTTCTTCATTTACAGTCTCTGTTGATCCAGTCGGAGATGTAAAGTGTCGTTCTGATGAATCAGATATGATCAAACATGAGGTGAAAAGAGAAAGATCTACTGAACAGATTCAAATGGAGTGTATAAATGAAATGGAGGACAGAAATGAGACACAAACCAGTGAATCACGAGAGAAAGAAGGAGAGAGACGTGATAGATCGAACAGTATGGAGAGAAGAAAGCCACACTGTGAGTGTTTGATTATTATTGAACTTAATTTAACCTTTCATTACATTTTAGACTGTTAATTATCACATACATTTATAGGACATAATCCCATAAACTCAAAACAACATATATGATGATAATCTAATACGGATATGTATATTTCTAGTCTCCTGTGATCCAGACGGGCCTGTAAAGTTTGATTCTGATGTCAAAACTGAGGAGAGATTTTCATCAAACCCTTCATCATGTTCTCAAGAACACACAACATCACTGACATCCATCAGCAGCTGAAGACCTGAACATCTTCATCATCATCATCATCATCATCATCATCATCATCATCATCATCATCATCTTCATCATCAGTTCATCACAACATCATCATCATCACTGACATCCATCAGCAGCTGAAGACCTGAACATCTTCATCATCATCATCATCATCATCATCATCATCATCATCATCATCATCATCATCTTCATCATCAGTTCATCACAACATCATCATCATCACTGACATCCATCAGCAGCTGAAGACCTGAACATTTTCATCATTATCATCATCATCTTCATCATCAGTTCATCACAACATCATCATCATCATCATCACTGACATCCATCAGCAGCTGAAGACCTGAACATCTTCATCATCATCATCTTCTTCATCATCATCAGTCTGTTCTCTCCTGGACTCTTTTAGTCTCATCTGATCACACACACACACACACACACACACACACACACACACACACACACACACACACACACACACACACACACACACACACACACACTCATGAACAGTGTTTTTCTCAGAGTCTCCTGATGTTGCTCTGCTGATAAACTTCACTGACAACAGTTTCACACCATGAACATTTGATCATCTTCATCTCACACAGACTCGATGCACACAATATTTTGCTGCTCATATTTTCAAGACTGAAAAAATCTGCATTTCTAGTGCTCATTGTTGAAAGCACTTTTTTCAAGCATGTGTGTGTCGAGCAGGACGAGGCCGGTGGCGTGAGTGATGATGAGACTCCTGTGAGACGCACCGGTCTCGTGTCTCTCACGGAGGAGCGGAGGCATAAAGGAGGAGCGACGACAGTGAAGAGAGAGAGAGGAACAGGCCTGGACTTGTGTTGTGTTTGTTTGTTTTATTTTATTTTATTTGACTGTGACAGCAGTCGTCCGTGAGGAGCTGCTGTCTTTTACACTCATTTTTTTTTTTTTTGTCTTTTTCGTTAAAGTCTTTGATCAGGCCTGGCTCTCTTTAGTCCCAGTGAATTCTGTGAAGAGTTTCAAGAGTCTGAATGTTAAATGTAAAACTCAGATCTGATAAACTCCATCAGCTGCTCATTTAATCATCTCTGATTTATTAACAGTGATTTACATCAGCAGAACATTAGTGACTTTAACAGCCGAACTGAAGCTGTTCAGAACAACACCAGATCAACACTTATATCAATACTCAATATCTACTGTTTACTAACACATCATATATGTATACTTTATTGCATAAGTTGCTTTTATGTTCTGATATTTCACACAAAATGCAAAAATCACTGAAAAAATAAAAGCGCTGAAACTATATTTACCTTTTTTGAAATAATCCATTGAAGGTGCTGAGAAACGAGGAGCGTGAACTCAAATGAGCAGTTGCACGCACATGCCCGGGAAACTCATGAATATTCATGTAGGCTCCGCCCACTGCCTCACAGATGCACAACTCACGTCTGCTCCACATTTCACATAGACCAGTGGTGCAAAAGGGAGAGCGCGCAAAACTTGTCACTTGAAAGCGCAAAACAGTGTTTGAGACTCATCGCAGCAGATTCAAGCAGTTTTAGTTGTGTTTGTGCTAGAAAAATATATAAGACATTTGTGAGAAAATATTCTACAAGTGTGCAACTCTCATTGGATGAATTCACACACTGATTTGCGGATGAGCAAAATTTCTCTGTGACTTCACATGTTTTGATGCGGGTGTTTAAATGCGTTTTGCACCATATTCACTGCAGCAACTGTAGCAAAACTGTGAGCACACGAGTTTATTAATGTGTGATTTGTAGAATAGGATTTGTGCTCCTGCAATGAAGAATTTGAGAAGGTGTAACTGTTGTGTTTTCAACTCTTAAAACATTTCTCTCTGTGACTTCAAATGTACTGATACACATGTGTGGATATTCTCTACTACTACAAATTTCACTGTCACAGGCGTTCAGTAGTTTTGCACCACCTTCATAAATACCACCTGCTGTGGAAGTGCATTCTTCAAGCATCAATTCAAATCAAGATATGCAGTCTTCCTCTAATATGCTACGGTACATTTCACATGAGAGGGTGGGGGGGTCAACATCGTAATGGTTTATATACTGTACAAACTGTAGTATAAAAACAAGCAATAACACACACAGACAGACAGTGAAGATGTTTGGCCTGATAAGAAGGAATCCCCCACCACCAAACACACACTTTAGGGTTGTGCAATAGCAGGGCTGTTCAACTGGCGGCCCGGAAGCAACCTCCGAGTGGCCCAGCCCACGGTCCCGCCAAAAACACACATTCCTATGTAAATTCATACAGTAGTACAGACCACGTAGCCTAGCAACACGCAAACAATGCAGAGCGTGCCGGTAGTAGCCTAGATTACTATCAATATGTATTTTTTAACACTGAAATATAAAATTGTCAATGAAAACCGTAAGTTTATCCCTGCCTGGACTGACAATACTTGTTTATTTTACCGCCACATCCAAACGCCAAACCGATGTGTTTAATTTGTAATGAGTGCGTTGCAGTACTTAAAGATTACAATGTGCAGAGGCTTACAACCGAAATAGTACTACCATGGTGCGGTCATTCACAGCCCAAGAGAGAGAAACCGCTGCATCCCTTCATGTTTCCTGGATATTGGCAAAAAAGAAAAGGCCATTAACAGACTCTGAATCCGTGAAGGACTGTATGCTGGCAGTCGTGGATGAGGTGATAAATGACGAAAAAATTAAAACGAGCGTGGCATCTGCTATAAAAAACGTACCCCTGTCAGATACTTCCAACATTCGTTGAGTAGCAAATTAGCTCTATGAAATATTAATAATCAATCGTAACTGGTTATAATTAATTATGAATATTTGGGTCAGTTAATCGGGTTAACTTGATGTAGCTACATTAACATTACAACCAATTACTCGGTTCATCCCGTGAACACTCAGTATTGGTTATTAATTAATTAATAGAAATGTACATTTCCGGGGCATGGGCAATGTCTTTCTTACTAAGTACTACTAAGAGCAAGTAGTCAAAATCTATGATTAGTGACTCCAGATATTAGCTTGAGACACTGACAACTTTACGTGTGACATGAACAAGATGTTATTAACTAGACTAAACATTTAAACTACTCTAACATACACATACACATACTTCTTCCTACACCCACACACTCTGAGCCTCACTACAGCCGTAGCTCAGGCTGTGTGTGTGTGTGTGTGTGTGTGTGTGTGTGTGTGTGTGTGTGTGTGTGTGTGTGTGTGTGTGTGTGTGTGTGTGTGTGTGTGTGTGTGTGTGTGTGTGTGTGTGTGTGTAGGAAACATCTGTATGTGTGTCAGAGCTGTTTGCTTTGAGTGACAGTGTAAAAAAACGAATTCCCTCAGATCAACAGAATATGTTAAGAATGTGAAGAATAAAAAGAAAACAAGAAGTGTTAACAGAGCAGCTGTAGACATTAGTAACCCCTGTATCGTAGTATAACGCAGTGGGGAAGGAAGAGAGAGGCGCTGGCTCACCTTTATGACTCATCCCACATATACTTATTATAATACATGAAAGTAATGTTCTGTTGAGTAGCTACTGTATAAACATGTGTCTGGATATCGCAGATCTAAAGGGTTAATTCAGGCCCAGCAATACAATTTTAAAACAGGAGAAATTAAAGATGGTCTAAGCAACTTTCTTTTTGCATACCATTTATAAAACGTCCCTATTACTTGAGAAATATCTCTGAAATATCTAAGATATGCAAAACTATGAAAGTTAACGATTGACTGAGATCATGTTAACCCTTGACGGTTAGTCTGACTGAAGGGCTGGTAACACTACACTTCTCATTTCATTACACTCTTGACATGCCAAACCCTGAATGTCACAGTTCTGTCACTATTATCTGTGTCTTCTCTGGGTTTAGTGACAGAGCTGTGACACTCCTGGTTTGTCATGTGTTTGTGTTGGTCTGGTTTATTGTGAGCACATGGCTTGTCTTGTATTCATTGTGCCATGTGCTCTCCTGTCAATTGTCCAGCCCCTCCCATCTCGTTTCCTGATAATTGATTAATCTTTCCCACCTGCCTTGTTCGTTACCCTCCTTGTTTGTTCCCTATTTAGTCTCCCTGTGTTTGTAGTCCTGTGCTTGTTCGTTATTGATCTTCACCCATGTTATGAGTAATGACCTGTTTCGTGCCTGTTTTGTTTTTGTTATACCTGGATTTATTTTCTTTCTTAATTAAAATACTCATTCTCTGCATTTGAGTCCTCGCTCTCCTTTCCACAACTATCCCGTGACAGAACGAACAAGCCATTATGAGGACTCAGCAGAGGAAGAAGTCAAAGGAACCACCGTTATATGAACGGATAGTGAAATTCAGTGAATTGACCTCTCTTCGGCAACTGGGGACTAAAGTGAGGGACTTTGCCCAGAAATTCACTGCAGCGGCAGAGGGATTGAGACTTAGTGAGGGAGCTCTGAAGGATCTATTTAATTATGCCCTTGATGAGCCCATACCTTTTGGCATTATGAGAGGTTTGGAGAGGTCGACGTTTGAGGAATTCCTAAGTCTCCTAGAACGTCACATAGATCCTCCGAATCCGGTGGTCAGGGAGGACCCGACTTCAGGGGTCCCAAGGACAGTGGTCCAGGAGGACTCGACTTCGGTGGTCCCAAGACCGGTGGTCAGGGAGGACCCAACTTCGGTGGTCTCAAGCCCAGTGGTCCGGGAGGACTCAACTTCGGGGGGCTCAAGTCCGGTGGTCCGGGAGGCCCTGATTTCAGTTGCCCCAGAGCTGTCCACTCTCTCAGTCGTGTCTCCAGTGGTAGCTGAGGAGACTGCAGCACCCTCTCGCCCTCGGAGACGGAGGAGGAAGAGATCTTCTGGTCAACCACGAGGCCCGGAGCTTGTTCCGAGACCCGCAGTCGAGACCCCGAAGCATCCAGTGAGGCCTGCAGCGGCGCCACCCAAGCGCCTCGCCCTGACGGTGCCACCCAAGCGCCTCGCCCTGACGGCGCCACCCAAGCGCCTCGCCCTGACGGCGCCACCCAAGCGCCTCGCCCTGACGGCGCCACCCAAGCGCCTCGCCCTGACGGCGCCACCCAAGCGCCTCGCCCTGACGGCGCCACCCAAGCGTCTGGGCCTACCGACGCCACCCAGATGCCTTGCCCTGCCTGCGCCGCCCACGCTCCTTGTTGTGCCAGCGCCGCTTAAGCACGTCACGTCTGCCGATCCAGAGACTGTTCAAGTCACTTCTGCTGATCCAGAGACCGTTCACGTCACGTCTGCCGATCCAGAGACCGTTCACGGCGTGTCTGCTGCACAAGAGACTGTTTGCGTTAGGTTTCCTGAGCCGGTGCCTGTCCCTGAGCCGGTGCCTGTCCCTGAGCCGGTGCCTGTCCCTGAGCCGGTGCCTGTCCCTGAGCCGGTGCCTGTCCCTGAGCCGGTGCCTGTCCCTGAGCCGGTGCCTGTTCGTCCACCATGGCCGCCAGAAGGGTGGTTCCCACCATGGCAGACCAAAGGGTCGTTTCCACCATGGCCACCTGAATGGTCATCTCCACCATGGCCGCCCGAAGGGTCTACACAGCCTGATCCGCCCTGGGGTCCGGCACAGCCTGATCCGCCCTGGGGTCCTGCACAGCCTAAACCGCCCTGGGGTCCTGCACAGCCTGATCCGCCCTGGTTTACTGTCCAGACTGCACCACCCTGGACCTCCACCAGGACTCCTGACAAGCCTGAGATTACCTGGCTCAACCCTCCCGTCCCTCCCTGGCTCAACCCTCCTGTCCCTCCCTGGTCTATGCTTAGGACTTTGTGGCCCGCTAGGCGGGTAGTGACTGGAATGGCTTCCCTCCCTCCCCTCCCTGTCTTGGTGTTTTGATCTGTCTGTCTGGTCCGTTGTTGTGTTCGGGTGCTTTGTATTTTCATGTTCCTGTCTTGTTTTTGGTGTCCCTCCTTGGGAACGCCAGGTGGCGTCCCTTTGAGGGGGGGTAGTGTCACAGTTCTGTCACTATTATCTGTGTCTTCTCTGGGTTTAGTGACAGAGCTGCGACACTCCTCGTTTGTCATGTGTTTGTGTTGGTCTGGTTTATTGTGAGCACATGGCTTGTCTTGTATTCATTGTGCCATGTGCTCTCCTGTCAATTGTCCAGCCCCTCCCATCTCGTTTCCTGATAATTGATTAATCTTTCCCACCTGCCTTGTTCGTTACCCTCCTTGTTTGTTCCCTATTTAGTCTCCCTGTGTTTGTAGTCCTGTGCTTGTTCGTTATTGATCTTCACCCATGTTATGAGTAATGACCTGTTTCGTGCCTGTTTTGTTTTTGTTATACCTGGATTTATTTTCTTTCTTAATTAAAATACTCATTCTCTGCATTTGAGTCCTCGCTCTCCTTTCCACAACTATCCCGTGACACTGAATCCATGGACAAAAGAATGTCGTTAACCACCAGCAAAAGAGCAGTTTCAGTTTCAAGACTCAGATTCCAGAAGGATGTGTGTGTTTTGGAGGAATAATCTGAGGAATGAGTTGTAAAGAATAGATTGACAGATCTGATGTTTCTGAATGTGTCTCAGATGATCCAGTGTTATTCTCTCTACATGATCAACTTCATGAGGATAAAAATGAGTAAAATTATTTTAGAGCAGAGGAAGGAGATAATGACACAAATCTGACCAAATAAAAAAAGATTCATGAAAACTGAATAATACAGTAACTTACAACTTTACTATGATATTTAATATTCACTGCATGATAAAGATTCAGCAGAAAGAAGAGATTGTGTTTGAATGTTAAGTGTTATTGTGTGTCAAATGTGGGTCTGTACAATTATTACAAAACATGAGATTAGTTTCCACTGTTATGCTTATTAATAATCAACTATATATTTCTCACAGAAAAAAAATGAAATTTGTATATTATTCAAGTTACCAGAGTGTGTTAAAGATATGGATGAGCAGTAATTGTAATTTCATATTGAAACGTTTGGTGCTAAACCCGTAAGACAGGTCAGAGTGTGACACCTTTCGGTTTGTTCTCTGTTTTTTGTCAGTGGTGAAATATGAGATGTTGATGACAGTGAAAGTGATTCAGCTTAAACACATGAAACATTAATATATCACTCTGACACAACAGGCAAATATTAGGTCAATTAGTATGAATATTACTTCAGCACAATGTATTTTATATATTTTTATAGATACAGATTAAACTTGAATAAGTAGAATATCATGCAACATTTCATATATTTCAGTAACTCAAATTAAAAGGTGAAACTAATATATTTAGTATAACTTTATACATATGCATGATTATACTTTTCAGAGGGCCAACATTTCTGTATTTAAAATCCTTTTTTTTATTGATTTCATGTAATTTTCAAATTTTCTTAAATTTTGAATTTGGGGTTTTCATAAGCCGTAAGCCATAATTATGAAAATTATAAGTTTTGCACGATATTCTAATTTTTGGAGTTTGACCTGTAATAGTGTGTAAAATGTTATGTCAAGTGAAGAACTAAAGTGAACAGTGAACAGTTCCCCCAGATAACCCTTCATGAGTGCATTACTTCTGCATCAGGATTTAGCAGCACCTTTAGTCTCAAACACTAATATTCAAAAATACCTCATAACACTGCATTTTAATTGCCTTGTCTCTATTTTAAAAAGGAATACTGCTTTAATTGAAAAATAATTGAATAATATATTGAAAAAAACATTTGTATTTGTTCAATATTGTATCTAAATATTGCATATTAACATAAAATCCTAAATAATAATCAAAAAATATTCTCGAATAAAAATATATAACATTGGTTTTCTTGAAAAAAGAAGAAGTCTGATTTCAAGGCTTCCGTCACTTTAGACCGTGAAAGGACACAAGAACACACTCTTGCAAAGCTCATATTTTTTGCAGGGCTGATTAAAAAAAACAAAAGTCAGGTCATGTTTTATTTATTGCACAAATACAGAACATAAAGCTCTTACATTGTCAATTATACACACAAAAATTAAAAAGAAATGGTTCCAAACACATATCATATATAGCCTATATATATACTATATATATATACTGTATATAGCTGATTTCTCAGTCAGTGAGAAAGTCTCAGTTTGAGTCACAGGTCTTTCTGTGTAGAGTTTGCTTGTTCTCTGTGTTTTATATATTATTCTTGTCACATGCAGTTTTTCAAAGTAGTTAGTGTGTGATTTCGCATTAAGTTGAGTGAATTTTCTGCCGTGTTTGCAGGACTGTGATATGAAGAGTGTGTGAAGTAACATATTTTATCAACAGTGTGAAAGTGAACAGCACACAACCGGCACAATACCGGCATAAACATCAATATCTAAAGAGTTCAATATGCGTCACATGACTAAACTTATGTCATCGTTTTTAAACACCTCCATTTCCCAGTCCACACTACAACATGAAAACAGCGTTTTCACATTTATCCACTTTGGAGATCGTTTTCAAAAACCTTCATTTATTAAAGGAATATTGCGTAAGTTCTGAAATTTCTAACCGTTACTGACACCAGTGGCCGTTAGAGAAACTACAGCCAGTCTCATGCTCGTTCTCGGTGCGCACGCTTGCACGCTCGTTGGCCGCACTAGATAAGGCTCTTTTTTTTTTTTTAAACTTACGAGGAGTTTCCGTGGGTGTCTGGATTGTGCTGGAGGCTGGTCGCTTCCATCCGCAGAGTCCATTAGAAACACTAACGTTACTGCTAGCGATTGCCGCTGCTCACTAATGGCTGCCGTACGGATGTAAGCCCAAGTAGACAAGAATGCGCATGACGTCACATCTTGTGAATTTTTGCGCCAATTCGGACCCGACTGTGGTGGACATTAAGGTGTCATTCTTTCTATTACATTATGGTTGGCTCATAAATGTACAAATAATAACTCTATCTTAAAGTTTTTTAAAGTAAAAACCTACACATAGCCCCTTTAATAAAAACGTTGTTTTAGTGTGGACGGAAGACAAAACGGAGAGAAAAAGATGCTTTTTCAAATGAAACCGTATTAGTGTGGACAAGGCCTGAGAGACTGATCGATGAATGAGGGATTGCTTTACTATCTGGCAGTCGTATCTCTTCTCTTTGTGTGCTCGTGTTTATTCTGTATGATTAATACATGCTTGATGTGAAATGTTAAACACATTGTATTTAAAGAGAATTAAACTTTGCAACTAAATTGTTGGTTTGTTGTCTTTTCCTTTACTTTCGCAATCCCCTTAATGTTGTGACACATGCATACAAAACTTATGTCTAATAAAAGTCCTAGACAAATAACATATAATTAGTGAGGGATGTAACTGATGATGATGTCAGTGATGAAGGGTTTGATGAGAATCTCTCCTCAGTTTTGACATCAGAATCAAACTTTACAGGCCCGTCTGGATCACAGGACACTAGAAATATACATATACATATTAGATTATCATCATATACTTTGCTTTGAATTTATACATTTATTATGTTCTTGATCAGTAACACAATCTGTTAGTGTTTAATGACTGCAGAAAGTCAGTCTGATGAATTTGTCTGAATGTGACACTTTATAACAGGAGAGAAAACAACAGTAAATCTAACAGTAAAACTGATGAAAGTATTAAAGTTCAGTAATAATCAAACACTCACATGTTGGCTTTATTCTGTCCATACTCTCACATCTATGAAGTCTCTGTCCTCTTTCCTCTCGTGATTCACTGGTTTGTGTCTCATTTCTGTCCTCCATTTTTCTCTCAGTCTTCTTGTTTTCTGCTGATCTGTGATTTCTGCTGATTTTCTTTCTCCTCTTCATTTGAATCTGTTCAATCACACAGAGTTTCATTAAAGCGATATAACATCATATCACGAGACATCAGATCAACTCCTGATCAACATCTGCATGAGCTCAGTGTTATTACAACATCTCAGATTAACACTACAATATTCATAATAATCAATGATGATGATAAATATATAAATGTGATGTTATGTGTGAGTCCTGATCATAATGATCTTTCTCTTCTCACCTCATGTTTGATCATATTTGATTCATCAGAACGACACTTTACAGCTCGACTGGATCAACAGAGACTGTAAATGAAGAAAACAACCCGTTATCATCATAATTATAATACAGAGACTGAACTGATGATATAGATTCAGATCATGTCACAGATAACATGCACTTCAAATATAGAATTTAAAACATTTCTGATAAAATAGCAAATAATCCAGTCATGGATATGAAATAAAGCTCCTCAGTAAAGATGAGAAATGAAATGTGTTTAGAAACATGTTTGTGACCTGTGAGAAGAAGAGAGATGTAGAATAATCCAGAGTGTTTATAAAATCACTGAATATAGAAAGATAAATCCTTCTTCTGTAGTTTGTGATAGTCCAGATATATTCCTGTCATGCATTCATTTCTCTTGTATTCAGATTCTGCACAAATCTGTTTGAAAAAAATACAGAGATATAATATACAGTTAAAATGAAATTTCACATTGGTTAGTGATTTTATAGTTTAATACAAATTTATCTTTCAGTTTCACTACAACACTTTGTACACTAACATCTCTGTTCATAATTAATTTGCTAAACAACATACTGTTATAAAATGGTCAAAGATGAAAGTGTTTAATTACCTTGTGATGATCTGGAAAGAGAAGCTCCAGTGTTTTACTGAGAGTCTGAGAGCAGAACTGACTTTATACCCGTGCAACAGTGCTCTGACAGGAAATGTGTGGAAACACAGAACACAGAAACAGGAACTGGTTAACTGCAGTGTTCGGCTGCTCTTCATTGTATATATTAAGAAAAAAGAAGGCAGAACAGAAGAAGCCAGGCAGGATTGACTGCATGATTTGCTTTTCACCATATTGCACGTCATGATCACATTCTTCGTTCTCTGTGTTGTTTGAGACGTTTTTCTCTATAAATGCTTGTTTCACAGATAAGTAATGAAACAGATATTCAGTGTAGAGATGGTAAATGGTTGTTATATGATGATATTTTCTTGATCTGGTAAGAAGTGTATTCTGCACTATAACTGTAGTTTGTTGATTGAGAATGATCAGGATAATCTAGTAATGATTACAGTAATCCAGTCATGAACGCTTGAATGAGTTTTTCTGCATCAGAAACATGTTCTGTATTTTGGAATGACATCAGCCTGCCAAAGCCTTTCCACATTTTGAAGCAACTCTGCCTGTGAAGGGCTAAAAGTGGCATGTAAACACTGCTGAGTGTTAAGCGTTTCCTCCAGTACAAGAGCCGGACCTTGCAGAGCCCATCCCAGTCGTGTCTTAACAGCTGCTGGGTCCCCTGCTGGGCCAAGGCGACCTGGCTCTATGGTGGTAATGAGATGAGGATGGTCAGCTCCGATCAACAACAATGGACGAGCCTTATGAATGGGCTGGAGTGGGAGGCCTTTCGGATGGCTGTATTTCTGCGGTAAGGTTGCCACAGGAGAGGTAGAGGTACTCTGACAGGATTCAGCTGAGCTGATTTAATAACTCTTGTGTGGTTGAGTGGGTGTTGAAATTCTGAAAGACAGGATCCGAGTACTCTGACAGGCTCAAGGGTTCAGCTGAGCTGATTTTATAACTCTTGTGTGGTTGAGTGGGTGTTGAAATTCTGAAAGTCACTACTGAACCTTTGAGTATAGTAAGATCTTGCCTGATGGTTCTTAAGGTTAATTTGGGCTGCTGATGACAGGAGGATGGTGCACTCAGATCCATCATCTAGTACGGCATTGATGTCCGAAGGCCCATTATGCTCCAGGATTTACATTTATTCATTTAGCTGACACTTTGATCCAAAGCGACTTATTGCTATATGTGATAGGTCGCACGCCTCTGGAGCAACTAGGGGTTAAGTGTCTTGCTCAGGGACACATTGGTGTCTCACAGTGGATTCGAACCCGGGTCTCTCACACCAAAGGCATGTGTCTTATCCACTGCGCCATCACCACCCCTAGGATAACTCTAACCACCTTCAAAAGGACTCGTTTAGAACTTGGAAGTCTGTCCAAGTGCAGTGGTTTTGTCTCACCAGACAAGTACCCTCATTTGCTGTCTTAACGTTGACGTCGTGTAAAATCTGTAAGTGTTTGCCATTACACCTGTGGCAGGGCTTCTTTAACACCGTAGAACTTCTGTGTTGTACGTCACACGCATCACACACATGACCAGCGTCGGCCAATAGTGAGCCTACGTGTGACGTAGCTCTACGCAATAACACTACGCTAACTGACTAGCGGCCCACAGAGAAGGAAATGAATAGTTGAAATAAAGTCGTTATTTTTGTTTGTTTTTGCGCACAAAAAATATTCTCGTCGCTTGATAAACTTAAGATTGAGCCACTGTAGTCACTTGGACTATTTTAACGATGTCTTTAATAACTTTTCGGGGAACAAGTTTCAATCCCTTAAGAAGCCTATGGAGGAGTGATCCAGCTCTCAGATTTAATCAAAAATATCTTAATTCGTGTCCCGAAGATGAACGAAGGTCTTACGGGGTTGAACAACATGAGGGAGAGTAAATACTGACAGAATTTTCATTTTTGGGTGAACTATCCCTTTAACATCACTTTTATTCATATCTTTCACATCTACTGCAGTCAGATTCACCGTGTTCACTCTGAATAAAATCACACACATGGCTGTGCACTTGTAATGACACATCAAGGATGTTAAGAGGCTAAAAGCAGGTTTAAAACTTGCCCCATTTAAGTCAACAGGCCCGTTTTCTCAAAATGACTTTTCTCTCATACTCGAAGTCTGAATTCTCCACTTCAGTAGCACCTATATACACCAAACTTTCCAGTCTTGTACCTAGTTATATTATGAAGACATTTACAGAGGGATTTGTAAATAAATTATTACTATCCTGATTTACATAACATTTTATTCCAAAAAACATTTTTTTCCAAAACCCCCCCAAAAAAATGTTTTTTAAGGCTATTGGCAGTATTTTCTGATTTACAGGATAATAAAAGTAGATATCCATAAATCCCTATGTAATTC
>JAPDVR010000014.1:42015183-42262683 GCA_026230005.1 Gila orcuttii | reverse complement strand
TCAGTTTTCAGACCATACAATGCTAATGCAAAAATGAAAAATTGAAACCAGACATTAATTTTTCTTTTTTTTCCAGTTATATTATCAATGGATAGTAGCCTTTTTCTCCCCTTTTTTAAATTTTACTTGTGCTAAATTGTGACTTCAGAAACAAACATTTGAATAAAGGAAATCTAACCGATTTTCTATTTTTCGTCTTGTAATTTGCGCCGTGGGCGGTAGAGTTTGAGAGCGTTTCATGTGTAAATGTAAATAGTGTATCATTTTGCTTTTTTCCTTCCAGTCTTGTTCTAGTTAGTTTTACTCTTGTTTTTTCTTTTGGTTGCAAGTTTTATTCCTAGTTTTCTTTTTGTTTTGCTTTGCTTCACTAGTCATTTGTTCTGTTTCAGTCTTTATTTTTATATTTTCTATTGAATTGCTCTCATGTGCCTTGTCAGTTTATGTTATTTTGTCTTGTTCATTGTGAGTCTTGTTTTTCCCTGCCCTGCATCTTGAGATTTCCTGGCCACTGACCCTTAGTGATGGCAATTTCAAAACACTGCTTCATGAAGCTTCGAAGCCTTTACGAATCAATGATTCGGAGCGTGTATCAAACTGCCAGAGTCACTTGATTTCAGTAAACGAGGCTTCATTACGTCATAACTCTTTCGAAACACTTTGACATTTCAATGAAAATTCGACATTTTCCCTGCTCTGCATCCTGAGATTTTCCTGGCCACTGACCCTCACTGAGCTAGACTGTGGGAGCTGTCTGATACTCGTGTCGAGCCTTTGGTTCTGGGAGCCTCTGCCTGGCAGCAGGACTGGTGCTATATCGGTCTTCCTCACCATCGTCCCACCTGGTGCTGGCTCTTCCTCTACACTCCTAAAGCTTGTGGTCATCCCAGGACTGGTCTCAGTGGTCATTCCAGGACTGGTCTCAGTGGTCATCCCAGGACTGGTCTCAGTGGTCATCCCAGGACTGGTCTCAGTGGTCATCCCAGGACTGGTCTCAGTGGTCATCCCAGGACTGGTCTCAGTGGTCATCCCAGGACTGGTCTCATTGGTTATCCCAGGACTGGTCTCATTGGTCATCCCAGGACTGGTCTCAGTGGTCATCCCAGGACTGGTCTCATTGGTCATCCCAGGACTGGTCTCATTGGTTATCCCAGGACTGGTCTCATTGGTTATCCCAGGACTGGTCTCATTGGTTATCCCAGGACTGGTCTCATTGGTTATCCCAGGAGTGGTCTCATTGGTCATGCCAGGACTGGTCTCAGTGGTCATCCCAGGACTGGTCTCATTGGTCATCCCAGGACTGGTCTCATTGGTTATCACAGGACTGGTCTCAGTGGTGACCAGGACTGGTCTCAGTGGTCATCCCAGGACTGCTCTCAGTGGTCATCCCAGGACTGGTCTCATTGGTCATCCCAGGACTGGTCTCATTGGTCATCCCAGGACTGGTCTCAATGGTCATCCCAGGACTGGTCTCATTGGTCATCCCAGGACTGCTCTCAGTGGTCATCCCAGGACTGGTCTCATTGGTTATCCCAGGACTGGTCTCATTGGTTATCCCAGGACTGGTCTCAGTGGTCATCCCAGGACTGGTCTCATTGGTCATCCCAGGACTGGTCTCATTGGTCATACCAGGACTGGTCTCATTGGTCATCCCAGGACTGGTCTCATTGGTTATCCCAGGACTGGTCTCAGTGGTCAACCCAGGACTGGTCTCATTGGTCATCCCAGGACTGGTCTCAGTGGTCATCCTCCCTGCCTGTCATCGTGTTGTCTACCCTGCCCTACTGTTTCAACTGTTTCACGCCTCACTCTCCTTGTTGTGCCCTGTCTACAGTCTTGTCAATAAAACATCACTGCTCATTCTGCGTCTGGCTCCTCTCTCTCTTGCAGAACCTGACAAAGGGATTGGGTCTGCAGGTTTAGGGTTATTCTGTGCTGTTGGAAGGTTGTGCTCGACACTGAAAATAAGCTGTTAATTCTATACATTAAATGGTAGGGTTTTTTTTGTAATTTTGATGATTGCGATGCTTATTTTGAGGATTATGTATTATTCTCATTGAATTCCGTACAGCATCTGAAAGTTGTGTTTGAGAGCGGTTCACATGTAAATGAACTGTAGAGTGTTTTGCGAGTAAACTTTCTCCAGTGTCCACTCTAGTGAGTTCATCCTGTGGTTTAAACACTTCACTGCATTATATGTCTATTCCAGTTAAAGAACTTTTTTAAAACTCTTGACAGCACGACAACTACATCACACAATTAGTCATTCTACAGGCCCTATTTTAATGATCTGAAACGCAAGTAACTTTATAAATGGTAAATGGGGATAAATGACTCTTGCGCCCGACGCAAATCTAAAATGTGTTGGTCTGAAGTCGCTTCATTACTCATAGGTGTGGTTTGGGCGTAACGTGAAATAAACCAATCAGAGCGTCTTCTCACATTCCCTTTAAGAGCAGGCGCGCTTGTTCCATGGCGGATTGCTATTATGCTATTAGAAACCCAGCCAAATTAGCTTTGGTTAAACAGGCGTATAATAATTTGGGTAAATGTGTAAGCTAGATTTATGCCTATTTTTTCACATCTCCCTTGTGTGGTAATATTTTTCCTTGTAATTATGTATTGTTTGCAATAATGGGAACTGCTGTGTGTGTGTAAATGAGAGAAGCAAAGTGTATATGCGTTGTGCACATGCGCCCTTAATAATCGCATCTGAATAATGCCACTGACTTTAGATGAGGGTTTTTCCTGGTCTGTGGTGGAACTGTTTTCTGAAACTGTAAAATAGCAGCAGGGAAAGTTTGCGCAGGAACACGCCTCCGCTTTTCCTGAACCGCCCCGGGAGCGCAGGTTCATTCCCTAATGTACCGACGTGCGTCTGTGGATGGAAAAGTCCGCTGTGCGTCTGGTGCAAAATAGGAATTATACATGCATCGCAGTGCAAAGTCAATTGCGCTGGGTGCAATATAGGGCCCTAGGTCTACATTTCAAAATGCAAAAGAACTTTTACTTCATACACTAACTCTATGAAAACATGTCAAACCCAATTGAATATCTGTAAATGATGTGTGAGTCTCAGCTCATTTCTGATTCATCAAAATGAAATCACAAAGTCAACCAAAACTTGCTTTGCTGTGTATACCGGTATGCAATAAACAAGCATGAGCTGAGTCATCCTCAACCTTAAACAGGCGTTGAAAACCACAAACTACATCAACTTCACAAATGGGGAGTTATAGTGTTTTGATCAAACCATCATCACTGCGTAAGAGACACTCTTTTAAAAGGTATTCATTCTTGCAAGAAGGCCGTCACCACACAGAAGTTGTAGAGTGAGTGAGACGACGAGAAAGAAACACACGCACACATAGTTTCAGTTGAGAGAAGAATCTCTACCTCTTCTGTTTCCAGGAATTCTTAACAGTATATTGCACATGTGGATCGAAATACAAACTTGAATCAAATATATCCCCTACATTTTTTTATTTATTGGAACTCCAATTGAGAGCGATCAACGGTTAACATTAGCGAACCAGCTTTACAAAGCTGATGAGGAGAGCCAATAAGCTCAATTATCACTATTAAGACAGTAAGACACAAAATGTTTTGGGTCATCCATATTTTTATCTCAGAAATACAATGTAAGAGAAAAGAAACATCCATGTTTTGACCAGGCTTAATATAAAGTGATAATTAAGCTCAAGTGATCTTAAGAGAAATCCAAGAGGAAATATATAAATGATAAAAAGTAAGGGGCCTAAAATTGAACCCTGAGGAACACCAGTATGACAGATCCCATCTCAGAGCTTAAACCACTCATAAAAACAAACTAGCAGTGATCAGAGAGACAAGATTTATAATTACAGAGAGTCGTTAATAATGCTGAGAACAGCCAGAAACAAAGAGTTATCGTGATCAAGCGTGCAAGTGTGGTGGCTTTCATACGTGTTCCCTCCCTAGTAAGTCATTTTGAGAAAAAATAGTAAAAGATGTGCCAGAGAAACTGGGCAAGCAGAGTGTAGAAGAGGAAACTGGTGTAGCTGAATTATGGACTTTGTCAATTTTAGAACTGAAAAGATGAAGAAAATTTTTACACAACTGATTTGAAACAGGCATATAGGTGCCAACGTTAACTTTGCGGAGTCTGTTTATAGTTTGAAAAAGATCTACTAGTCAAGTGCATTGTATTTTAAAATATTGAGAAGAGCAGTAAGCATAAGACCTGACGTGTGTGGTCCAGTTTCTGACCTTAGTGCCTAAATGTTCCAGGATGTTTACAGTAACTGTCAATACGGATGCTAACATGCTTGCAATTTGATGTTGTGTATGGGCACTTAATGTAATGTAATGAAATGTAACACCTATGTCCCACAGATTTGCAAGTCACGCCCACCTGATGGCCTTTTGGAAGCAGATAGAAGTCAAGTCAAGTCAAGTCAAATATATTTATATAGCGCTTTTCACAATACAGATTGTATCAAAGCTGCTTCACAGTATCAATCAAAACAACTTAATGTTTGTTTATTACTGGAAAAAAAAGACATCCAAGTTTGGTAGAGCTGATCAATGGTATGATTGGTTAATTAATTTGAATATCCCCAACTGAGCAAGCCTAAGGCAACAGTGGCAAGGAACCGAAAAACTCCATCCAGTGACCTAATGGTGTCCTAACACCCCATCAGATGACCCAATGGAGAAAAAAAAACCTTGGGAGAACCCAGGCTCAGTCGGGGGCCAGTTCTCCTCTGGCGTTTATGAACTAGAGGCCGAATTTACAGTAACTGTAAGATAAAAAATTTATATGAATGCCTGGCTAAATAGATGCGTCTTCAGTCTAGTTTTAAACTGGGAGAGCGAGTCTGAGCAACGAACAATATCAGGAAGGCTATTCCAGAGCTTCGGAGCTAAATGTGAAAATGCTCTGCCTCCTTTGGTGGATCTGGATATCTTAGGAATGACCAGAAACCTCGAATCTAGTGATCTTAAAGAGCGCGATGGAATGTAAGGCGATAGAAGATCCGTTAAATAGACTGGAGCTAAACCATTTAGAGCTTTATAGGTCAAAAGCAATACCTTGTAATTAATACGGAACTTTATAGGTAACCAATGAAGTGATGATAAAATCGGTGTTATATGATCATATTTTCTTGATCTAGTAAGAACTCTAGCGGCTGCATTTTGGACTAACTGTAGCTTGTTTATTGAAGATGCAGGACAACCAGCTAATAAAGCATTACAGTAATCTAGTCTCGAGGTCATGAATGCATGAACTAACTTTTCTGCATCAGAGACTGATAGCATATTACGTAGCTTAGCAATGTTTCTAAGGTGGAAAAAGGCTGTTTTTGTAACATATGAAATATGCTTTTCAAAAGACAGGTTGCAGTCTAATGTAACACCCAGGTCTTTTACTGTAGCGGATAGAGTAAAAGGGCATCCTACTATGTTAAAGTCGTGCTGTGAAAGGTTTTGTGGATGGTTTTTAGAACCGATAAGTATTACCTCTGTCTTGTCTGGATTTAATAAAAGAAAATTATGCGTCATCCAATCTTTTATATCTTTAACACAATCTGTCAATTTGGATAATTTAGCGTATTCATCTGGCCGTGAGGAAATATATATTTGAGTGTCATCAGCATAACAATGGAAACTAATTCCATGTTTCCTTAGAATATTACCAAGTGGCAGCATATATATTGAGAATAATAAAGGGCCTAACACAGATCCCTGCGGCACTCCATAGTTTGCCGAAGTTATAATCGATTTTTCTCCATTTAAGTAGACGAAATGGTAGCGGTCAGATAAGTATGACCTGAACCAGCTTAATGCTTGTCCTTGAACACCAGTGTAATTTTGTAGTCGATCTAAGAGTATTGTGTGATCTATAGTATCGAACGCAGCACTAAGATCAAGTAAAACTAGTACTGAGATACAGCCTTGGTCCGAAGCTAAAAGTAAATCATTTGTGATTCTAACAAGCGCAGTTTCAGTGCTATGATGTGGCCTGAATCCAGACTGAAACTTTTCATAGATGTCGTTTTCTTGCAAGAAAGAGCCGAGTTGAGCGGACACAACTTTTTCTAATATTTTTGACATAAATGGAAGATTCGAAATGGGTCTGTAATTTGCTAGGTTATTTGGATCTAATTGTGGTTTCTTAATAAGAGGTTTTATAACTGCCAGCTTGAACGTTCTTGGAACATGACCTAAAGATAAAGATGAGTTAATAATATTGAGAAGAGGCTCTTCCACTACAGGTAACACTTCTTTCAGTAGTTCAGTTGGTATAGGATCTAATAAACATGTTGTTGTTTTAGATGAAGTGATAAGTTTATTTAACTCTTTTTGTTCTATGGTTGTAAAGCATTGTAATTGTTCTTGCGGGGTGATAATTGCGGCCGAATTATAAGGCGCGAGCAAAGATCGAACGTTTACGATTTTGATTCTGATGCTTTCAATTTTCTCGGTGAAGAAGTTCATGAAATCATTACTACTAAACTGTAACGAGGTATTTTGTTCAGACGACGTCTGTTTATTTGTTAGTCTAGCCACGGTATTAAATAAAAACCTTGGATTATTTCGGTTGTTTTCTATTAATTTGCTGAGGTGCTCAGCCCTGGCCGTTTTAAGTGCCTTTTTATAAAGTGACATACTGTCTTTCCACGCGATTCTAAAGACCTCTAAATTAGTTTTTTTCCATTTACGCTCTAAATTACGGATTTCTCTCTTTAAAACATACGTAGTATTATTGTACCATGGTGCTATACTTTTTTCTCTGACCTTTTTTAATCTAATGGGTGCAACAATATCCAATGTTCTAGAGAGAATGGTGCTCATAGTGCTAGTTAGTTCGTCTAATTCATCTGTTTGTTTGGGTTCAGACAGCAGCTGAGACAGATCAGATAAGCTATTTGAGAAATGATCTATGGTGGATGGACGAATTGTTCTACCTGGTCGATAACGTGGCGCAGCATGACATATTACAGCAGTGCGTAATATGCAAGTTACCAAGTAGTGGTCAGTGACATCATCACTTTGTGGAACAATATCTATATCGGTTGGATTGGTTCCATATGATATAATTAAATCGAGTGTATGATTAAGACGATGAGTTGGTCCGGTGACGTTTTGCTTGACCCCGAAGGAGTTTAATAAATCTGTAAACGCAGCCCCTAACGCATCATTTAAATTATCTACGTGTATGTTAAAATCTCCAACAATTAATGCTTTATCGACGTTGACCAAAAGATCTGATAGAAAGTCAGCAAACTCTTTTAGGAAATTGGCGTAAGGCCCTGGAGGTCTATATACGGTAGCCAATGCTAGAGATAATAGGGATTTTTTTCTTACATCTAAGAGCGTAACATTTAGCACAAGTACTTCAAACGAATTAAACCTATGACGAGTTTTCTTAGTAACATTCAGGATATCTCTGTAGATTGTTGCAACACCGCCGCCACGACCGATCAGACGGGGCTCATGCTTATAACAGTATCCTGGCGGAGTAGACTCATTTAGACCGAAATAATCATTTGGTTTAAGCCAGGTTTCAGTAAGGCACAGAACATCGAAATTATTATCTGTGACCATTTCATTTACAATAACCGCCTTAGGTGTGAGCGATCTAATGTTTAGAAGACCTAGCTTTAGAAATTGTTTTTGTTCACTAATAGCGAGATTTTTTGTTTTAATAACAATTAGATTTTTTCTAGATCCTGCAGTAGATTTATTATTTGATCTTAGTAAACGAGGAATAGACACAGTTTCTATGCAATGTTCTACACTAGTATTAATATCAATTAAATTGGTGCAGTAGAGACTGTGATTTGGATTTTTGGTTACTAGTCAAATGGTATTTAACATCTTGGAGATGTTATCCGACAGAAGATCTGCCCCGATTCTACTTGGGTGTAAGCCATCAGCGCGGAAGAGCCTTGGTCGCTCCCAAAACAGATTCCAATTATTTACAAAAATCAATTTCTGCTCATTGCACCATGACAATAACCATTCATTTAGAGCGAATAATCTACTGAACTTTTCATGCCCTCGTCGGTACGTAGGAAGCGGTCCAGACACAATAATCGATGTTTCAGGCGATGTGCTGCGTACCGTATCGATAAGGCTCCTGAAGTCTTTCTTCAGAACCTCCGTCTGTCGCAGCCTAGTGTCGTTAGCTCCCGCATGCAGCACAACAGCTCCGACGCGCTCGTCACCGTTCAAGATCTCAGTTACCCGCGCAGTGATATCGAGAACACGAGCACCAGGAAAGCAGTGACTGTGCACCTTACTTTTACCTAACGTAGCATGGACGTGTCGGACGGTGGAATCGCCGATGATCACAGCATCGCGTTCCGTTTCGCGAAGAGGGGAGAAGCGGTTCTGAGTGGAGATCTCGAAAACCGGGAGGGGCGAAAAGATTCTTGTCCTGGCTCGCGGCTTCCGCGGAACCACCCAGGCTTCGTGGTGGTGTGTTGGAGCCGGAGTGAATGAAATCATGGCTGATCGTGACCTGGACGCTCGGGACCAATGCTGAGAAACGCACGGAGTAGACGAGGTCAGCGTCAGCGGGTTACTAACGTTAATCACTGATCCGTGTGCATCAGCGCGTGATGTTTCAAGAGCTAAACGCCGGTCTCTCAGCTCAGCTTGTCTCTCTAGAAGGTCAAGGATCTGCTTTTCTACAGCTTCTAATTCAGACTGCACCGCAAGCAATTCAGATTTGTTCTCATCTGCACCAAAAGGTAGATAACATACACCTGATATATTCGCCATTTTAACAGATGGACAGTAAGTTAGCAATGATGCAACCAGTGATGCTATTAATATTTATACTAATTTATGACTCAAGTCTTGGGTATAACCGTCTTTTTAGTGGTATGGGTGTAATATAGACGCAGGATAGACGGGAAAACAAACAAACTCACAGCAGGCAACGAGGCTGACAAAAGCAGTCGATCGCAGGGCGAGCAGCAGTGAAGCGGTGTCTCGCTCTACGACCAACAACCAATGTTCAAACCGTATTTGCGCAAACAAACAAACGCAAACAAACAAACTCACAGCGGGTAACGAGGCTGACAAAAGCAGTCGATCGCAGGGCGAGCAGCAGTGAAGCGGTGTCTCGCTCTACGACCAACAACCAATGTTCAAACCGTATTTGCGCAAACAAACAAACGCAAACAAACAAACTCACAGCGGGTAACGAGGCTGACAAAAGCAGTTGATCGCAGGGCGAGCAGCAGTGAAGCGGTGTCTCGCTCTACGACCAACAACCAATGTTCAAACCGTATTTGCGCAAACAAAACCAGAACCAGCCACATGCAAGATGGTACGGGTGACAAGAGCACGAAGTATGAATGATGCGGTCCCTCACACTGGCAGTGCAACGGTGAATATATTTTACAAAGCAAGATATATTGCATAATCTTATCAAATCCTTACATCTAATTCTTTCTCTTTTCAGATTCTTCAACCCATTGACAAATTTTTTCTCTTTATGAATTACTTGTCATTGGGTCTGATGCAGAAGGATCTGGCCCACAGATTCAAAATCCACCAGTCAACTGTAAGCCGCATCATAAATACATGGGCTAACTTCCTGTATACTGTACTAGGGGCTATGGGTATTTGGCTGGATGAGGAGACTGTAAAATCTCACATGCCAGAGGTTTTTCAGGGTTACTCTGACACACAAATTATTTTGGATTGTACCGAAATACGCTGCCAAACACCAAGTTCTCTTCTCCTCCAGAGTGAGGTGTTCTCCACCTATAAATCACACTGTACATTTAAATGATTAATTGGGATGGCCCCTCACGGCGCAGTAACCTTTGTGTCGTCTCTCTATGAAGGTGCCATCAGCGATAAAGAGATTCTGAAGCAGTCTGGCATTGTGGCTCTCTTAAACCCATCTATGGCCATAATGGTTGACAAGGGTTTCCTCGTAGAAGACTGTGTGCCCTGCAAAGTCCACATACCTACCTTTCTGTGTAAGAGAGC
Organism: Gila orcuttii; assembly: GCA_026230005.1. Lineage (NCBI taxonomy): Eukaryota > Metazoa > Chordata > Actinopteri > Cypriniformes > Leuciscidae > Gila > Gila orcuttii. Next base: position 42,252,690 of record JAPDVR010000014.1, on the reverse strand, counting down.
ACAACTCTCTGAGCCAGAGGTCAGGAAGACACAATCTATTGCCAGACTGAGAATCCATGTTGAGCGGCTCATTCGCAGGGTTAAGGAACATAAACTATTCGGCACAGTAATCCCTCTTTCATTGACGGGCAGCATTAATCAACTTTACACAGTCGCATGTCTTTTGGTCAACTATCAAAATGGCCCCTTGATTAAAGCCTGGGCAACACAATGATGTGTAAATGCATGAATAAATCATTTACTACACTTTCTGCATCCCCTAATCTACAGTGAAAACTATTCATCACTTGTAAATGTTACACAGCATTCGTAGATTACCACTTCAAGAATCAATGTAAATGATTGTAAATTATTTATTCATGCGTTTACACATCTATAACAGGTAGTGTGTACTGAGTGTAAGTGCTGACTGGTGAGGGTACAAAAGTTATTTTTACTTATTTTATATTTATTTATTTTACAATTACAATTTATTTTACAATTTGATATGTTACAATTTGTATATGTGACGATTAATATTACAATGTTGTAAATAAGACAGTTGACAAAATAAACTTTAAAATGATGTACAATGATGATGTACGATAATGCAAAAATTCATGTGTAGGTTCAGTTACTTTTCATACAGAGGTATTTGGTGGAATATTTGACTGTCTTTGCAGTCATCAAGTCAGGCAGAAGTAGTAATCTCATTATTGTTTACATTTTAAACCGAACTCCAATTTGTTTAACAGACCCAACAACAAAGCATAGCAATTCCCACTTAGCCACCCTGTTCTGTGTTAGGCTACCACTGTTCAGCTTTCATGAAAACCACAAAGGTGCTCTCTTAGAAATGGCAATCAAAGCTGAAATGTGGTGACATTAAACGAGTAAAACTTTTGATGAACGGAACAACAAGTTCAACAGAACTTTTGAACGTGTCACTTAATCTAGTCCTACTTTCAGCTGGCTTTAGCTTCTTCATTGAGCGGTAGCAGTGGGCTCTCACAGATATCTCATTTGTTGCCCTATTTTTACCTGAAACTTTAATAAAAGTACAAACACATGAAGTGAGAGGTATATACACATAATTAAACTTTATTTAAAGCATGATTAACCTGAAGCAGGACAGAGTCATGACTTAAAACACTACGCTAAAACACTAGCTAGCATTAGCAAATTACCTTCAAAGTTGCAAAGAAATGAAGAAACGTAAAATTTAAAGCCTTTATCTAATTTGCCACGTGGTGTCGTACTGGATGCCCGGACGATCCTCCGGATATCGTTAACAGACACTTTCGGCAACTCCAGCAAACACCTTGTGAACTTCGTCTCTGCCATCATAAATGTCGACTGTCACTGTTTAATGTTTTCTTCCGTGAACCGTAAATGTCCAAACATCCTTACGCCAATGCGGAAGTGATGCGTGCATAGAGCCTATTGTAACAAGGCTGTTCTAGGTGGGGATTGAACCCGGGTGCAACACACACTGCAAACGCACCACAACATATGTTCACTTTTCAGAGCGTCGTCAGTCAAATCCATTCCACTTGAGGAATGCCCTAATAAATTAAACTCCATTTCTGCTGAATCGCTACATTATATTTCTCAAAGAGCCGCAACTGACGAAAATAACCACCCGTTGTGCCCTTCCAGTCAAATATTGCATTGCAAACATCAATAACAGCTTTAAGTTGTTAAGTTGTCAAAGCTGGCAAATGAGCATGGTATCAGCAGCGGATAATCCACGGATAGCTGTGCATTTAATGCAGACGTGAAGCGGAGTTTAGTTTACTTGTTTAATTAAAAGGCACCAGAATACATGAAATGGCATTTACTCCACACTGTTAGAAAAAAAAGTGAAAAAACAGAAATATTCTGGCAGCTGGGGCGCCAGAAAAATACCGTGAAATACCAGTAAACCAACTCGTAAAAATACGGTAGAAAACCTACTTAATTACCTACAAATACGGGAGAACACTGCTATAATACAAATAATCAGGCTTAAAATTGCAGTAGAGTACTGCTATTTGTCGAGTTTTATGATATAATTTCACATAAAATCATGTTTATTTTATCAATAGTTAATGTTAAAAAAAAATTATACAACTACAAAATACTAGATTTTCCTTTCAAAATATGTCAAAATACTGTTCTACAACTGGTAACCAGCTTTATAATTACAACAATCTACTGTTAATTCATGCTCATATTATGTGTAATTTGAGTTTATACATGCAACTCTACATAAAGATCTTGTATTTCATGTCAAAAAAGTATGCTTCTCCATAAAAACAATGGATTTACCTTTATATAACCAAATTGTAGAATGAGATTTAGCTTGACAAAAACCATACACAAAAAATTTAAATCAGGACACACTCACTTCCTGTTCAACATTTATTTTATTCTGTTAAATAACAGATCAAAACAGAAAACAGAAACAATAACAGTCGCCACTCTGGCAATATTCTTGTTTCTAAAATTGAAAACTATATTGTTTGGTGCATTTGATTTCCGTGCAGTTGATGTGCATCAGTGGGCAGCCAAAGAAGGGGCAAGTGGAGGTGGTGAATGATGAATGACCGCTAGATGCTTTCCCATTATCGTATCTGTCCCTGCTCTTAACAGCAGATTTTCATTTGCATCCCTCTGCACTCATATCACCCTCCCTCTTTTTCTCATTGCGCTCTCTCAGGAAAGAAGTCAAAAAGCAAAATATACATAAACTTGTGCACTTGAAATAAAAACACATTGAAATGCAATGTACTCTATTTTTGAAAGTGTTCCTTTTACTCTCTCCATTCATAGTCCGCAATTTTTGTTATCAGGGAAAGAACCTTCGGACTGACAGCCAGCTGCTTTCTGGAAGCATTCTTCTCCACTTTTGATCCTTTGTCTGGGTCGATCCTAAAAAGGCATCTGTTGAGTAACATACAATAATTTCAGTAATAAAACATGTTATACTCATTTCATATATTAGCATAAAAGTAGCAGAACAGTGGGGATTAGCCAGAACATGTCTGAGACAAAATTTTGCTTGTTCTTCTACTAGAGCACCCTGTAGGTTTGACCATTGACTCTAAATTGTTCATAATACTTTTAGGGAACATGAGGTAACTTCACAATTGGCTACTCAAAAGGTTCCCGGGTCATTTGAGTTTTGTGTCATAATTATTACAGCAACAAACCTTAATAAAAGCACTGAAGTTGATGTTAGGTGTGACATTGCAATTGGAGCTTGTTGTTGCATCTTGACATAAGGATGAAGCAGGCATAAATCAGAAAACGTGTGTCAAATTTAACATTTTGGACCATCTTTTAAAAAACAAAAAATTACAAAGTGTGACTTCTCTCTACCTGTCAAACTTATACTAAAATAAGGGGGGAAGAATATTGCAGATTAAGTCTTAACTGCTACTAACTGACTTCTGCTTTCTTACCTCTGCAAGAACTCCAGTGTTGCTCTTTGGGTTGCTGGGTAAGTGTAACCCAGGTTACTAAAGATGTTTTTATTTTTTTAAATAGAAAAGAAAGAAACTGACACTTATGTGAATAAACAGTTATTTTATTAAATATCTGTAAAGAAAAGAGAAAATAAGAATACATAAATTAGAGAGAAGAGTGATTTGATTTAATGAGACGATGATTGGTCCTAATAAACGAATCAGAGTTGGCCCGCCTTAGTGGGTGGAGTCATCGGAATCAGGAGATGATGCAGTGTTCATTTCCGAGAGAAGCAGCGAGCGCGATCCTGGAAGAAGAGAGGAAAGTGAATTAGAGTGAGCAAGCTAGTAGTTTTGTTCATAGAAACATAGAGATTTTGAGATTTCGAGAAATAGAAAAAGAATTTGATACTGTGATGGATGATTTTGAGTGAAAGTGAAACTTGCTTTTTGTACGTGCATTGAAGTACGGGCCTAAAGCTGAAAGAGCTGCCGCGAACTTTTTCTAATTGATATTAGAGTACTCTTGGTAAGTGAAGTTTTCGTTTTATTGTTATTACTAAGGTTCTTATGTATAAATATCTGATAAAATGTGTTCAAATGCCAGATATGTGTGTTATATTTAGCTAAATGTATGTAAGAGTCAACCTTCTGTAAAAAAGGGAAATTAATAGAAGATTTTTTCATAAATGTGTTAAATAAGTGATATTATAAAGGGAGAAGTTATTTTTGATGATTTGTGAAATGTAAATTTAATAGTTTTCGTCGTGTAATTGAGCTTGAGCAAATGGTCGAGTGTGACGCACATGTAATTTGAGCAGATGAGGCCTAGCGCGTCATTTGAAAACTTGCTCTTTGTATGTGAAGTAATGTGTTAATGTTATAAGAAAAGTGAAGTTTGAAATGTTAATAGTTGAATATATTGATATTAAGTGTGGTAATATGTGTATTTTTGAGAAAAGTGCCTAATTGTACTTTTGGCCTTGTCTTTTTCAAGGTTCCCAGCAGGCACAGTACGTCAATGTGACGTCAGGAAGACGTTGGACTCCAACTAATCCAACGTCAGTCAGACGTCATATTTTGGTTGAAAATGAAAGTCAGGTTGACCTCTAAACCCAACGTTTGTTTGGCGTCAAGCGCCAACGTCAGACAGATGTTGAATTTTGGCTGGAATAAGCACCACAAAAAAATGTGACATACATGGCAGCATATTAAATCTGTGAAGATTTCAGCAGAAGAGGAGTAAACAACTCAAACAGCATTACCAGCTTCACTTATTACTAACCAGACTGACTTTATTTCACTTCCAGTTTAATGAAATCAATAGTGGTATTTTAAAGTCACCATGATGGTGGTTAGCGTTTGCTTTAGTCAGACTCTTGACCCTTAACTCTTTATTATAAAATGTTCTCTGGCTGCTATAATTTATAAAGCACATTTATTGTGGCAAAAAAAACTAGAGAAAATTAGTTCAGGTGATGTTGGCAGTTTGATGATGATGAAGTCATCATCATGTAAGTGCTTGAGTCCCTGATCTTATTCAGAGTCTAATGTATTGATTATATTGGACATGTGTGTTTTTGATGCTGTTTTATAACATAAGTCATTTTATTTTAAAGCAAGAGAGCAATGTTGTTTATCAAATAATATAAAGGATTTTTAAAACATTTAGTGCATTAAACTTTTTCCTCTACATTATTACTTAGACATCAAGAATCAGCGTATGACTCTCAACAATGGTGACAATCAATGAAATGCTTTATGCTGCAGTGCATGCTGGGTACCACCAATCAAAACTCACCCATATCTCCCAGCATGCATTGTTGCATTAATAAATTATGCAGCTGGATTTTTTGTAGCTTGTGAGTTGATCTGATTATCAGGATATTTTGTTTGATTGTCACCATTGTAGAGATTCATATGCTGTTTCTTGATGTCTGTGTGTGTCTAAGTAATGCCATAGATTAAAGATTTGTGTGCACTAAATAGTATTTTAAAAAACAAGTATATTATGTCATTCAACACTGCTAGATTTGCTGTAGAATCAAATGACTTCTATATGATTCAAATCACATTAAAACCAGAAGTATTAGTCAAATTAATCAAAACATTAAACACTGAATAAGATCAGTGATTCAGGCAATTACATGATGATATCATCAATAAACAGCCAACATCACCTGATCTCATGGATTTTTTAGCTACAAGTGTGCTTTTATAAACACACAATTATAGCAGCAAAAGAAAATGTTATGTTAAAGAGTCAAGGATCAAGAGCACAACTAAAGCAAACGCTAACCACCATCATGGTGACTTTAAAATACAAAATATGATTTCATTAAAATGGAAATGAAATAAAGTAAATCTGGTTAGTTTTAAGTGAAGCTGGTAATAAGTGTACGGCCATGCATTTCACCTTTTTGTTTGGTTTATTCCAAACCAAAATTCAACGACTGCCCAACGTTGGAGCTTGACGTCAAACAAACATTGGATTTAGACGTCAACCCGACTTTCATTTTCAACCAAAATCCAACGTCTGACCGACGTCGTAGTCTATATCCCGTGCCTGCTGGTTTTTTTTTTTTTTTTTTTTTTTTTCCTTTATTCTTTTTCTTGGGTTTTCTTTTGGGTCTTTGTCTGTTATGTTTTCTAATTTCTGAGTTGGATGCTGCATTCCGGAACATTGGACGAGTTGGAGAAGTTTGCATGTGTATTGTCCCTGCTTCACATCGAAAGAACAAGAAACTGTTGCAAGCAGGAACTGGCGAGCCATGCCCATATAAGGATCGAACTGTGAATCAAAGCGTGAACAGCGTGGTAGGCAGGGCTCAACATAAAAAAAAAATCTCCACTGGCCCCCAGGGCCAGTAGATCAGAGTTTTGCTGGCCCCTTCTATATTTTTACTGGCCCTGAAAGAAATATAAGAAAAAGCACTTTTCCATTAAACTGTATTTATTGTATACATTAGGATTAATTTTTCTTGTTCCCTCACAATGACAGTAAACTAATTATTACATTACATGAGTGATGAGTAACGTTATATAGGCCTATTTTCCCTTCAAAATAGCGAAATTAAACAAAAGTATATTAGTTTGCCTGATTATTTTTGTCATTTGTTTAACATTTTATGACCTAAAAAAGCTGTCAATGTAAAAAAAAATTAAAAAATGAAGAACAAAACAACGTTGAAATTGAAGGATATGGAAACAAATATAGGGAATGTAATGTAGGCTATGCAATAGGCTAGTGGTTCTCAATCCTGGTCCTGGGCACCCACTGCTCTGCACATTTTATATGTCTCCTTTATCTGACACACCTAGTTCAGTACATAGAGCTCTTTCCTAACAAGCTGATGATCTGAATCAGGTGTGTTAAATGAGGGAGACATACAAACTGTGCAGAGCTGTGGGTCCCCAGGACCAGGATTGAGAACCACAAAAAGGTGGTTAAAATCACATTACATTCTAAAATTGTAACATTACAATCTAAAAACTTTTTTTTTAAAATGACTAAAGGCTAAACTAAAAATGCAAATTTATTAAATAAAATTAATAAATAAATATTTTAGCCTGCATTTGATTACCCCATTATAATGGTCACTTTCATAAAAATATACTTGTAGGTTTAAAATTCCACATATGGCACATTTATTGTCTTCAACAACAAATATTTTAGCAACATGTATATTTTAGTCAGAATTATTGCGCTACTCTTTAAAGGGTTAGTTCACCCAAAAATGAAAATGATGTCATTAATGACTCACCCTCATGTTATCCCAAGCCCGTAAGACCTCTGTTAATCTTCGGAACACAGTTTAAGATATTTTAGATTTAGTCCGAGAGCTTTCTGTCCCTCCATTGAAAATGTATGTACGGTATACTGTCTTTGTCCAGAAAGGAAATACAGACATCATCAAAGTAGTCCATGTGACATCAGTGGGTTAGTTAGAATGTTTTGAAGCATCAAAAATACATTTTGGTCCAAAAATAACAAAAACTACGACTTTATTCAGCATTGTATTGTCTTCCGGTTCTGTTGTCAATCCGCTTTAGTGACGCTGCTGACGTGTATGTGGTGCGCCCGTGTATTCGGTTTCAAATAAATATGGCTGGGCAAAAAAATGCAAGTCTTCCTCTGAGTCGAAATCCTTAGACATGTTTGCGAAGATTGTTTTGTTTCCAGCGTGCGTCTCCCTCAGACTGTAAACGAAGCTCGGGCGCACCACATACACGTCAGCAGCGTCACTGAACGCGGATCCACAACAGAACCGGAAGACAATACAATGCTGAATAAATTCGTAGTTTTTGTTATTTTTGGACCAAAATGTATTTTCGATGCTTCAAAACATTCTAACTAACCCACTGATGTCACATGGAGTACTTTGATGTCTGTATTTCCTTTCTGGACAAAGACAGTATACCGTACATACATTTTCAATGGAGGGACAGAAAGCTCTCGGACTAAATCTAAAATATCTTAAACTGTGTTCCGAAGATTAACAGAGGTCTTACAGGCTTGGGACGACATGAGGGTGAGTCATTAATGACATCATTTTCATTTTTGGGTGAACTAACCCTTTAATTGTGCTCGTCTGTTTGGCGCGCATGCGCGCGGTGGCGCTCATTAACGGAAGCTTGAATTTTAGCGGAGATTCACTTGCAGAAGCTCGTCCTTTCCTGACAGTGAAATGGACATATTTGTTTGACTTTCTAACATTTACAGATGGAGAATATACCAGTGAAATGTAAGTTAAGCACTGAGGAAAGCACCACGTCTCAAACCCATTAAACAGCGCAAGTAGGCTATTTATCTGTCAGTCAGTAACAGTATCTCACAGGGCAAGCTGCTTTAAACTTGTTAACTATATCTTACCAGTTATTTTGAAGCGCTTAATACTAGCTTGTGTCATGTTTAGGACAATTGTACTATGTTCTTTCACTGCAGGAGCTCACACTGCTTCCTCCGCTATATTTTTCAGATGTGCTCGTATCAAACTACTGTATCGATATAAACAGTATTGCCTCATTCCATATCGTTTAAAAAAATCTATATATTGTACAAACTCTGATTTACCGCCCAGCCCTACTAGGAATGTCCTCTTTCTCGTATCAGCCTCGTAGTTCTTTGACATTTTAACACGTTATAAATAACCTGAAGTAACTTGACACTCTTCGCGCCACTGTGTATGATGTTTGCTGTTTGTTTTGCTTATGGCCAGTGACTGGCGAATCGACTAGCCCGACATACTCTTTTACTGGCCCCGGGCCATTGCTTATGTCGAGCCCTGGTGGTAGGATTGAGCGCACGTTTTTTTTTTTTCTTTTTTTTTCTACTGAACTTAAGCAGAGCTGAATTTGCGGAAGAAGGATCTCGCGAAAGAACAGTGAACTGGAACTGAGAACTGGTAAAATCTCAAATCACATTGAGATTTCTGTGAGCATTGAATAAATTTGAGTGTAAATTTATTTTCTTTATTCTATTTTCAATCCCATTGTGATTATTTCTTTTGATTTATTGATTAAGTGTTTTCTATTTCTGGAAAACAAGAGTTGAAAACAAGGAGTAATTTAAAAGGTTAAAGTTGGAAGAACTATACTTAAATCAAATTAACGGAGAAAAGGATTCTTTATATTAAATAGGTCAATTAGGAATAATTTGAATAAATAAGAACATTGTATCTCATCATATTAAAGTAAAAGTTAATCAGGTGCAATTAGATTTAAACTAAATAGGGAACATTTATAATAGATAAAAGGAGAAAAAAAAGGGGTTATACTTTATTAATTTCTGGTTTATTTTCTTATATGTGATGTGGTAATAATTTGATTTCATTGTTTTCTACATACTTTTATTTTATTCACTTGTTAAATACAACTTGCCTGTTTTTCCAACTTAAACAGTGTGTCCCTGTGCTTCTTTGCTGCTAACACAGTCTCTTGGGGGAATTCTGGTCTTCTGATCGCTGGTCCATAGATTGAAGCAGTGTCTTTTTTCACGCCCCTCCGTGTCTTTTACTGAGGAGAGTGAGGGTAACACACTTGCCACGACACGGGTTACATAAGGGATATTCAGGCAGTAGTACGAGGCAAACATCAACACAAGTGCATCACTGAAGATAGTGATGTGGCCATTCACAATGGTCTGGTCCACAGATAACATGAGGTATTCTGCTGCCAAAGGAGAACTTCCTGATGTACAGTACACATACACAAGAGAGGGGATCAGTATTTTTGATGACAAATTGCACCCAATGACTATTAAGTACAGCAGTTATAAAATATATTTTCTCATTACAAATTGATATAACTGTATATCAAAAAACCATGAAGGACATCCATCAACCAATTAGTAGGCTTGAGAATCACCAGAGGCAAAACAATTTGATATTATCAAAGCATTTAAAGCTGGGGTTGATAACGCTGGAGAAACCAGCAAGAGACACCTAGATAGCATCCAATTAAAAAATCCCCAAACCCCTTGTTCATGCGCTGTGAGTGCACAGGCGGAGTGCATGCAGCTAGGTATGTAAGTAGTAATATCCAAACGTACATTCTATGGAACATCTCATCCTCTTCCTCACCGAAATATCTGTTGCCGGTTTCACACTGCACGCGTCAGCGGCGCGTGAGCAGCGCGTATTTTTTTCGGCGTGCATGTTAATCAATGAGTGCGTTCACACCGCGAGCAGGATATGGAAAGCCTTTAGGGCCAAAAACACGCGAATTTTAACGCGTATTTCACGTGTGAAATACGCGTTGATTATTTTACGCGTATTTTACACGTGAAATACGCGTGATATACATGTTGATTATGTTACGCGTATTTCACGTGTATGGAATGATATTCCGGACATTATTCAAAAGGAATTGCAAATTGTATTTGCAATTGCGTTTTCAATTTGTGGACGCATAAAATGTGACATAATCCAAACGCAATTGCAAATCGCGCATTACCGTTTGCATTTTCGTTTAAGCGAACGCACACTGACTGCCAAATTTCAAATGAAAATGCAAAGTCCGTTTGCAACTGTGTTTCCCATGTCTTACGAGGTTTGTCTCCATTCCTATTTAAATAGTAATTTCAATTACCACGTCTGCTTTTTCACTTTCTCAGTGTCGCGTATGTAACCAGCCAAAACTCAAATGGAATCGCAATTCCCTTAGCGTTTGCATTTCCGATGCCTACACTGAAACCTGTCAATCAGTGTCGAGGGTGGGGTTATATGCTATGGGGCGTGTTTGTGTTGGGAAGTGACGTCACTCACAGTCGACGGTCAAGAGGTGATGCGGTGAACGGACTCCGATTTATTTATTTATTTATTTATTTAATGGAGGTAGTTGGTGAAATTGTGGAGGACCTTATGATGCTCGCGCAGCAAGTTGAAGATAGTACATCCTCTACTGATTTCCTCTTACTCAGAAGCCATTTAGTTTTGGATAAATTAAATGAGTTTGTGGCCTTGACCAACAGCAACATCAGTAATGTTGTCTTCGCCAACCTCAATGAAGTAGCTTACAGGCTTTTTGTGAAGGACAGGACAACTAAAGGACCAGGACGCCCTTTACTGGACATACCACAAGAGATGATCGAGTACTACGTGATATGTGGTTACTCATGTGTCCAGCTTGCGCGCCTGCTTGGAGTATCTGAGCGAACTATACGTAGAAGACTAGAACAGCATGGATTAAGGTACTTAATTTTAATACATTTGTATTAGTGAGAGAGGAAAAAGTGGAATGTACAAATAAATAACGAATATAAATATATTTATATTCCCCCCCATACCATAGGGCTAGAGATTTGTACTCTGATGTCACTGATGATGTATTAGACAACATTGTGGCAGAAATACAAAGACATTACCCAAACGCTGGGTACAGGATTATACATGGTCATCTTCGGGCCCAAGGTCTTCATATTCAGAGTAAGAACAATTTCATAATATTTTGAGTTTACACCTTTTGTCTTCAATACTTGTGTATACGAGCAAGAAGGTTGCTGGTCGCACACTGAATACAGTACAAATTGAAGTCTAGCAAAAAAAACAAAAAAATGTATTATAAGTTGCATCGTGCAAATTGCATGTGAATTAAAAAGCAAGCAAAAGTTTCAGCACACTGCTGTCTTCAGCATTGATTCAGTGTGCAGTCAGCAATTTGGCTGTTTTATATTAAAGGTTCGGGTTTTATTGGTTAAATGCTTAAATACCAGAATGTGGTGAATTTCTAGTAAATTACAGAATTAAAAACAAAACATTTAATTAGGTTTTAATTGATGTATTGAAATATATTGTGCATTTCTTTTTTTACTTTTAAGCTTCAAGGGTGCGCGAGTCTGTGCGAAGAGTCGATCCACTGGGAACTCAGCTGAGAGCATTAGCAATATGCACACGTCATCGCCGTCAATACTCTGTCTCAGGACCAAATGCAATGTGGCATATAGACGGAAACCACAAGCTAATAAGGTATTGGGAGTCTAAACTTAGGCAAATATACTATCTGTGCAATTATGAAACATTGAACAGGGTTTTTCCTGGGTGACAAATGATTTTGGGTGGTCTTAATCTACCGTAATACAATTTGTGCTTACATCAAAAGCAAATTAAGTAGAACAAGAGGCTCAAAACCTGGATATCTATGATTTACAAACCTTTCAGTCTTCCTCTGTAAAATATTTTCTGTTTTCATCCTCTGGCTGTAGGAAAAATCACCTGGCCTTCTTTGCCTTAATATTTTCAATACAATCATTAAGTAAAACAAGTTGGCCCTCACTTACCCAAGGCAGAGGAAAAACATATTTTTTATATAGTCCTAACTGGTACAGTCAAAATATTTTAATATAGTTCAGTTCAGTTTAATCATATTAGATATTCAGTGTTAAGTAAATCATAAATTACTTCCATAAAGGTTGCTTATGCTAAAAAAAAAATTGTTTTAATACTTTTGCTCTGTCATCCAGCAGATAGCACCAGTAAACAGATCCCCACCATGCTATCCAGTACAAACTTTTGTAATGTTTGGTTTTGTAAATGTAAAACATATAACAATACAAATATTGGAAGAAAAATAGCATGGAAGGGGATGTTTTAAAAATGGATGTCTGAATTTGCTCAAGTGATAAGAAATTTCATTTGGATAGCCACCTAATAATTTAAATGCAGGAAAAAACCCTGACATGGGAGGATAGAGGTGGTAAGAGAGGGGATCATAAAACGTAATGTTTCATTTTATGTATCTGATTTCTTATTTAGGTGGAGGTTCGTCATTCATGGAGGCATTGACGGCTTTAGCCGCTTAATCGTTTACCTAAGTGCTGCGACAAACAACCGGGCATCAACTGTTGTTGACAGTTTTATTGGAGCAGTTCAGAAGTTTGGACTCCCCTCTCGAGTGCGCTCAGACAAGGGCTTGGAGAACATTGAAGTGGCACACTTCATGGTGGCACATAGGGGAGAGAACCGCAACTCACACATAACTGGAAGAAGTGTCCACAATCAAAGGTGCTTGGTGTGGGTGGGAAAAAAAAGTTACATAGATTTAATTTCAATAAAATTGTTGTACTGTTGTCTCTGTAGGATTGAAAGGTTATGGAGGGATGTCTATGAACAGGTCTTAGACCTGTTTTACTGCCTGTTCTATGGAATGGAGAGTGAGAGTTTGCTGGATCCAGATAATGAGGTGCACCTATATGCACTACACTGGATTTTCCTGCCTCAGTTGCAAAGGCATCTTAATCTGTTCCAGGAGGCTTGGAATAACCACAAATTAAGGACCACGGGTAGCCAATCCCCTCTACAGTTGTGGACAACATTTCAAACTACTGATGATCCAGACCAGGTATATGTAGATATGACAGTTTGGGATGTAATGTTTGTCATTTTTTAAAATGGAATTTTTGCTTTTTTTTTGTTGCAAGGCGAGTGATGACTTCGGAATAGACTGGGAGGGACCATGCAGTAATGAAATGGAGGGAGTTGCAGTCCCACAAGCACTACTGCAGAGAGAGTTGACTGTTGCAGAGGTGGATACCTTACCCAGTCCTAATGTTCTTCTTACAGAAGCAGTGGATGCTTACTGTGAAACGGTGCTACAGCTAACTCGTTTATTTGGATAGATCAACTACTCACCCAAATATGCTTGCACAATGTCTTCATTCACAGAAGTGTGTGTCGGTGCTAGGTTTCACCCCTTCATATGAGTGTTCTGAATTTGCGAAATTCAATAAAAATGCTGTCTGTTGCTGTTAAACCTGTGGATGTGTGTGCGGGCAACATGACATCATGACTTTGCGTAAACATACACGCCACTTTCAATTCAAGTGGCGTGTTATCTATACGCATTTTGTGCTATCCGCGTGTATGTCCACGCCGAAATCTTTTGCGTGTATGTCTACGCCATTAAATGTCCGAGTGATTCCGCGTGTATGTGTACGCCGTTAAATGTCCGAGCGAAACGAAGCAAAATCTATATCTACATCTGTGGAGCGATATTTCTTTTCCTAGGATGGTAGGAGAAGACTCATAAATGGTATTAACCCCAGTGACGGGTAGGTTTAGGGACGGGGTTGGGGTAGGTCATATATTTATATATACATAATACAGTAATATAACGTTAAGTCAAAGGCGTTGATAAACACGCTGAAAAGCGATTATGCGTGTTGATAGCACGCCAAAAATGGAAATACGAATTGGCGTGTCATACATACGCCATTTCATGAGATCAGTCTGGTGCGGGAATGTTTGTTCCACTTTACATTTGTGGTGTAGTCCCAGGCTTTCATTTGTCAATTTGTTTAGATTGATGTGGGATTTATTAATTTTTCAATAAAATGAATAAACCCCACATCAAACAACAGTGGAATAAAAAAATAAAAATGTATACATACAGAACTAAATCAAACCCAGGTTTTTTGTGTTTAGACAAATAATGTAACAAGTCACTAAATTCCATGAAACTGAGAGAAAGGCAGCAATGTTTTTTTAATGAGGGTTTTAATGACCCCAAAGACAACATGAGGGTTTAAGAAATACATTTTAAACTAAACCAAAACCAAAGCTGTTGCTGGACACAGCTGCATTTAAATCAGCAGTGAATTCATCATAATGACTGTAATGCAGTGGGATTTTAAGTGTCTCCCTGCATGTTGAGGCAGTTGGCATTCTGACGTCAGGTGACACTTCCACATACAGTTCCTGTGGTAGGCTTGTCCAGCCAACCCAAAACTCGACAAGATTTTTCAGCTCTTGTGGTGTACCTGTTTTTTTAATGTAGAATGTGTTAGTTTGTATGCTAATTAGAGATGCACCGATTGATCGGCTGGTGACCGGAATTGGCCGATTTTCACGTGATCGGCCATGACCGGTCTGGTCTGTCCAGCTATCCAGTCTGACATATGCCGATTTTATGCCGGTCAAAATGCACTCGGGCGGCGCATGATTAACATTGCGCAACAAGTGTTGCCCAAAATGCACAGAATTTGCATGTCTAGTGTTTTAACAAGAACTGGAGTAATCTATGTCAGAAATTAAAATGAAGACTTTATAGAAAATATTTATAGAAAATTTACCCATTTAAACTTGTTTATTATTCAGTTTGGGTAAAAGTATATGGTGTTTTATAAATAAATAAAATCGGAATCGACATAGAAAATTGCAATCGGTGCATCTCTAATGCTAATTGAATAAATGTGACTAACACTGACATGACATTTTCATATAAGACATCTTCATGTCTTCTTACAATGAAATAACCACACAAACCCTACCCAGCAAATTACATCTTAAAAATGCAATATTAAACGTGTACAAATACAGAATCAAAATGTGTACCTTGTTCAATGTATTGCCGGAAATAGGATGTGATTCTGCAGCATGTTTCCAGACTGAAATTCTCCTCATCATCACTGTCAGGGTTTGGCCATATTACTTTTTCCAGGATCATCTAGTATAATATCACAAAATAAAATGATGCAGTAGCTTAGCTATGAAGGTATTTTTGGTGCAAAACTTCTGAACGCCTGTGACAGTGGAATTTGTAGTTGTAGAGAATAGCCACACACGTGTATCAGTAAATTTGAAGTCACAGAGAGAAATGATTTAAGATTTGCAAACTTGTATACTTTTTTTTTCTCTTCCACAAACACAACACAACAGTTACACCTTCTCAAATTCTTCATTGCAGGTGCACAAATCCTATTCTACAAATCACAAATTAAGAAACTCATACGCTCACATTTTTGCTACAGTTGCTGCAGTGAATATGGTGCAAAACGCATTTACACACCCGCATCAAAAAATGTGAAGTCACAGAGAAGTTCTGATTTCTTTTGATTATTTTAATTTCTTTATTCTTAACTGTTTTAATTATTCTTATTTCTTTTGATTTTTCTATGTAAAGCACTTTGAATTACCATTGTGTATGAAATGTGCTAAATAAATAAACTTGCCTTGCCTTAAATTATAATAGTATTTCACAATATTAGTTTTTACTGTATTTTTTATCAAATAAATGCAGCTGTGGTGAACAGAAGAGACCAATCGTACTAATCGTAATTATTCCAAAACATTTGACCAGTTGTGTTTAAACCATGCTTTGTTAATAGAAGGAACTGTAGATTATGCATAATCATTACATAGAAGGATGTGTAAGTATATCTTAATATCTATTTGGAAATAGTCAATGGCACATGATGGTACATTACCTCTGCATCAATTGTCAGGGAAGATGAGCGTGGGAATAGGACTTCAATGAGAGAAGGTCGTTCTTTGACCATGCGGAAAACTCCAGTATCCTTCAGTCCTTTTTTCAACTGCTGCATCTGTTTCTCTCGCCGGCCAATGACCTGAAGTATTTAATTGTTGCAGTCTTTAATAAATAATTACAAAAATGGTTTAAAATAAAAATATGTTTTAAAAAGGTTAAACTTACAGCATGATGAAGAAGGCTTTGGGCTAGCCACAGTCTGTTTTCCACAGTGACCCGAGGCAGATCCCAACTGACAGCCAGGTCATTCACTTTTGCACGCTCATCATCAGAAAGTGTATTTGGTCTTTGAAGCTGTAATAAAATCAATGTTAGTAAAAAATATAAAAATCTAGTTCAATTATTTTCATTTTCAGTCATTTTTACTTGCACAAAACAATGATCAGAGGTAGGTTTTATGTTGTACATACCAGATGGACAATGTCAATTACATCTGTGTCAGGGCAATCTTCCAGTTCAATTATGATGGTCTCGTTCATTTGTCCAGTTATCATTCCAAACATAGCAGGGCTAAGTCCAGTCAATAAGGGACCACCATTAAGGAATGAATGGCCAATCATGCGTCCAACAATGCGGAACAGGTCACTATCCAGCAGAGTTCGGGAGGTTGATGGCACCAAATGGTCTTCTTGACCGATGAAAAATAAAGTTTTGCCACAGTTGTCTAAAGTGAGAAAAAATAACACTTTTTTTTTTAGGCTCAATACAAGTTCCAAGGTAACACATTTTTATAAGTTTTGTCATGTGTAATTCCATTTAAATAGATATTGCATCCAAAAAAATAGCAATTCTTTTAGAAATTACTCCAAACCAATCAATTTTCTCTTATGATAGAAACAGTCAGAAATTGAAATCAAAGAGACAGAGTACTGAAAGAATGTGCATTTTGGCTAAACCATCCCTTTAATTACGTAATGTTTTAGATTACAATTACTTACCAAAATCTAGGGCAAACCCAAACTGCACACGTGAAATAACCTGGGATAGAAAGTAGCGTTTCACACCATCTCCAATTGCTGCATCGCCTGAGATAACGTAAAGAATATTAATATCTATGCAGTGTATCCACAATATTAAACATACAGTGATATTGCCATACAGATTGCTTGTATAAAATGTGTTCATATTTAAAGAAAACTATTAATTTTTACCCCTTAGTATGACGAAAAATGGACGAGCCCAGTTGCCAGGTTGAGATTTATAGAAAGTAAACATTTCTCTTTCTCTTTCCTGTGTACTGCTGCATAGGTTCAGTCCTGCAGTTAGACTTTCAGCAGATAAACTTTCAGCCCTTTCCAAAAGTCTCCTTCTGTATTGAAGTGCTGCCCGAAACAAGTTTGGCTCAACTTTCCACTCTGAGAAGAAAGGAAAAAAAAACAAAATTTTAAAACAAAAAAATAAATACAATTTAATAAAAACCTGGTAGGCACTATTCACAAGACCTTTGACATTGTCATATTTTGAGAGTTTTTTTCTAGCTATGCTCTGATATAGAGAAAATAACCTTATTGTTGTACAGATTGCAGGAAACATCAACTAAATCACCTTCATTGTCACTGTCCCTCGCTTCTCTACTTTGATCAATTTCCTGTCTGATGTTGCTGCTGCTGAAGGTTTGCTGTCTGCTGCTGCTAGCTATTTCTTCGTTGCTGCTGCTGAAAGTTTGCTGTCTGCTGCTGCTAGCTATTTCTTCATTGCTGCTGCTGAAGGTTTGCTGTCTGCTGCTGCTAGCTATTTCTTCATTGCTGCTGCTGAAGGTTTGCTGTCTGCTGCTGCTAGCTATTTCTTCGTTGCTGCTGCTGAAAGTTTGCTGTCTGCTGCTGCTAGCTATTTCTTCATTGCTGCTGCTGAAGGTTTGCTGTCTGCTGCTGCTAGCTATTTCTTCGTTGCTGCTTCTAGCTAATTCCTCAATGCTGTCTCTAGGTGATTCCTCGCTGCTGCTTTGGGGGATTTGGCATGCCCCTCCCTCCAACCTGTTTTGTTAAAAAAGGAAATGCAAAATAAATGTAGAAAAAAGGAAGGTAGAACTCTATAAAATAATAAAAACTCTATTATACTTAGTATTTTTTAACATTCTATTGTTTAGAAAGTTTTCCATGCATCACTTACATTTCACATTGGTCGACATGTTTCTGCATTTCAGCAACATAAATTTTTACTTGGCAGTACAAACAAGGTACTTGTGGCCCTTGTCCTGATTTTCCCTCTGAGTACTTGTCCATGTAAACAAACAAAAAAGTCAGACATGGCAAATCTTAACAGCCATTTTCAATGCTTTATTTATGCAGTTTACATACCTCCAAGCTTAGATCTTTCTGAAGAGGTCTGATGAAAATCATGCTAACTCCTATGCCAAGGGCACTGCTGCTCAAGTACTCTGCCGAGTATCCTTCCGCAGGACAAGGGATTATCTCCAATGACTTTGAGCGGGTAGCACCTCGAGTCTTAAGAAGTTCATAGCCTCCAGCATCTCTGAGCTTCGGAAACTGTTTATAGAGGTAATCTGTAAAATCCTCTGGCTGACAATATTTATCTGAAAGGCAAGCAAAATGTGTACAGCATGTCTTTTAAAAAATAAAATAGACACGTTTAGAAAACGAAAATAGATTACGTAGAAACGTAATTCTACAATGTTACAAGTTACCTGGGAAAACAATTTTTTTCCCCCCCAGATCAGCTTTCTCCAGCTTCAGCTTCTCAGATGGGTTTGGAATCTCACAGTCTCTTCTTTTATGCAAGCAAAAAAATCTGTGGGTGTATGTTATCGTCTTCGGTTTCTTTGCTGGCAGAGCTGAACTGCATGACCTCTTCCGTATACCCACTCGTGATTGTGCATATGGGGCAAACAACCTGCTCACTTCACTACGTGCACCTTGGAAACATTTTAAAGGAAGAAAATAACTTTAATTTTTGAACACAGTAAATATTTTTGCAAAAATAACAATGTATGTTAAATAACCCAGCTGTCAAACATTCTTATGAGACACGTGTTCGGTTATATTATTATCAATTTTGTTTAACAGAGTTTGGGCATGAATTTAAGTTATTGATGTTTCTGATTACGAGAAGCAAAGCATGTCTGGTGGTCTCATTTACACAGTTCCCTCCATAGAAAGAAGAAAGCAGGATTTGTATTTGTAAATGTATTATAACAGAATAATCAGGTAGGAACACATTAATACATGACAACTGGTGTTCAGTAGCAATTTGAACTACTTTTGCTACTAGCAAATACACAACGTGTAGCCTATATGCACGCCAATTTTGGGACCTTTATAGCCAGCTTCAAAATCCCGACCGGACACATTTTACAGGTCCGAGAAAGATATATGGTTATTGGTCAAGTAGGCTATATATTATGCGCATTAGATCATTAAATATTATATAAATAAAATAACGAATCCTCACCCTGAACGTCAGTTGTGCGTATCATCGCAGGTGAAGGAGCACTCGATGGAGACACTGATGTTGATTGTTCCAGAGCTGCGGCCGCCTCTCGCAGCAGCTGAGAGATTGACTTCTCCATTACAAGTCTAAATGAAAATTGTACATAAAAAAAGGCCCGATCTTCTGATCAAATTTTTTACGTACAACCATTTAACGCATGGCCCGCCAACCCGCCAAACCGCCAAACGCGATCGACTGTGAGTTACGTCACTTCCCGCCAAACGTGGTCGACTGTGAGTGACGTCACTTCCCAACACAAACACGCCCCATAGCATATAACCCCACCCTCGACACTGATTGACAGGTTTCAGTGTAGGCATCGGAAATGCAAACGCTAAGGGAATTGCGATTCCATTTGAGTTTTGGCTGGTTACATACGCGACACTGAGAAAGTGAAAAAGCAGACGTGGTAATTGAAATTACTATTTAAATAGGAATGGAGACAAACCTCGTAAGACATGGGAAACACAGTTGCAAACGGACTTTGCATTTTCATTTGAAATTTTGCAGTCAGTGTGCGTTCGCTTAAACGAAAATGCAAACGGTAATGCGCGATTTGCAATTGCGTTTGGATTATGTCACATTTTATGCGTCCACAAATTGAAAACGCAATTGCAAATACAATTTGCAATTCCTTTTGAATAATGTCCGGAATATCATTCCATACACGTGTATTTTACACGTAAAATACGCGTGAAATACGCTTTAAAAATCAGTATGAACGGTCGGTGTCATTGGCTGCTGAAGACTTGGGTCTAACCATTTCTGTGAGCTTAGAGGGGTGTACCTTTCATAGACTAGGGAGGCTACCACCAGTTTACATTCTATAGATCAGCTTATTCAGGTTTTTTGTATAACCTATATGAATAATATATTTAAATAGCAGTTTTATGACAATTTAGATAAAAATAAAATTAACTTGTTTTTCTCCACTCATGCCTTTTTGTAAATAAAGATGAGCAATTTGAGACTTTGAAATCCTGCAGTAAAGTGAATTGCAGTTGTCTAAACGTGAGGTGATAAAAGCATGAGCTGCCATCTCTAGAGTTTGATGATTAAGGAAAAATTTGACTTTAGACAGCAGACGAAGTTAATAAAACTTGAACTTTTAAAATACAAGCACAATGTAAAAACATGTAGCCTTTAGGTACACAATAAGTGCATTGTATTGTTGTATCTAATTATTTAAATGTTAGAGCATAATAGTTAAGGACACACTTAATATAAAGTGGGACCCAGTTTATTTATTTATTTTCAGTGTACTGTGTGCGGTCATGTATGCAGCCATATATCAAGGTGGACCTCACACAGCAGGGGCACATTCACAGTGTCATTACATGGACATTTATCAACCTTATCATAGAAGGCTTTAATAAAATAAAGCTAACAGACATAGGCGTCGATTTCGGGGATGCAGTGATTTCGTACCACCAGATTTCGTCATGAGTCATTTTTGTACCCATCACTTTTAACTTCCGTCCATATTAATTTGACTTTTGATTCGATTTTTTTGGACCGTTTTCAGTGGTTATGAGGAGCAATATGAGAGAGAAATTTGGCAATCATTGTCTGACCCAGCAAAAAAAACACTATAATACATTTTTTATTGATTTTTCTGTTCGCATTTATGAGGGAAAAAACAACGTATCAGTTCTCATTTACGGACGTGAGCGTTCAGAAAGCGGCACTAAAAGAACAGCTGCCTTTGTTTACATTTATTTTCGTTTTGTATTATATCTTAATTTTAATCCATGTTTCATGAACCAATTGTCTGGATTTATTTAATAAATAAGAAGTAAATATAGCAGAATCACGACATGGAGGCGCCGGCGAGTGAATTGGAGTTCGTCTCATAAATTAACCGAAACTCGGCGTATAATGCACATTCACAGCGTATTTAGATGCATTTATAATCATTACTTTTACCGGTTCTTTGTGGCAAGCTTTATGCGTGCGGTCGTGCGCTTGAGCACAAATTATGAGCTTTTGGGCTCATGAGCTTATGAGCTTAATTATTGACAAAATTAGAATATAGTAAAAAAATTTTTTTGTGTGTGTGAAAGTTTTGGGTGGGCCTGTTGAAAAGTGGGGCCGTGCCTGAGCTACAGGACATCGTCTTTGAAAACATAACCTGCGCGAAAGAGAGAAAAAAAATGAATACGTCATTGTACCCAGCACTTCTGAAAATGCACTTCCGAATGCGTCTCTGTCCCCAGCACATTTCAAACCAAACTGACGCCCATGATAACAAAGATAGATTGACAGGTGACACTGCAATGACTACCCTTTTAAATTGCTAATTTAACCCTTTACACTTTTTTTTTTTTTTTTTTTTTTTTTTTTTTTTTTTTACATCAGCAGGGTTCACTTGGTATGCTCCGAATGCAATGGGCAAACACGGTCCTCAAGGGTCAATGCCCTCTGCCCTGCAGAGTTCAGCTTCATTTCATTTTTTCTAAATGTAATACATTTTCAGTGAAATCAATTCTGATTTTAAATAGTAATGCATATGTTAAAGGGTTAGTTCACCCAAAAATGAAAATTATGTCATTAATGACTCACCCTCATGTCGTCCCAAGCCCGTAAGACCTCCGTTCATCTTTGGAACACAGTTTAAGATATTTTAGATTTAGTCCGAGAGCTTTTTGATGACGTGTTATCTGGTGCGCCCGAGCTTCGTTTACAGTTTGAGGGAGACGGGCGCTGTATTAAAGCTATTCTACATTGTTTGTATTTTTGTATTGCTATATTTTTTTTTAAAATGGTGCGTAGGTGTGCATGTCGCGGATGTCCTAATCTCCAGATAACACGTCATCAGCGTCTTACGTCAGCAGGGTCACTGCGGAATCGTGAACGCGGATCAACAACAGAACCGGAAGACAATACAATGCTGAATAAAGTCGTAGTTTTTGTTATGTTTGGACCAAAATGTATTTTCGATGCTTCCAAACATTCTAACTAACCCACTGATGTCACATGGACTACTTTGATGATGTCTTTATTTCCATTCTGGACAAAGAGTGTGTGCCGTACGTACATTTTCAATGGAGGGACAAAAAGCTCTCGGACTAAATCTAAAATATCTTAAACTGTGTTCCAAAGATGAACGGAGGTCTTACGGGCTTGGGACGACATGAGGGTGAGTCATTAATGACATAATTTTCATTTTTGGGTGAACTAACCCTTTAACAAACTGACCCACTGTACCTTTTATCATGCAGATGAATTTATGATCACAAGCTTGGATGTGTTCTGTCAGTACTTGAGGAAGGTAAAGTAAGTGGGGAACTGAAAAAAAAAAAGAGTTGGCTTTATAGCACAGTCTCATTTCAGTAAACTGCTGGTTAGGTATGAAATATGCCACATGGTGTCCGGTAAGAGACTTGGTGAACATATGTTGGAAATTTGAGAGTAACCTGTTATTTGTCACCACAACAACTCAGTTACTAACTAGGATTGAATGGTTGTAGGTGTATTAGTGTGTGGTTTTCTATAGAAACAGAAAATGCAGAGTAAATATTCTAACATTAAATATTAGAGACAACACGGCACTGACAACATACATTATACATTATACTTCATCTCATTAAACGACAAATTAAACCCCATGTAGCCTACTATTTAAATCGATTGCTGGACGTTGTAATGTTATTGTAGCCTACATAAATCTGATTTAGCATTTTATTAGCAACCCCCACCCCACCTGTTCCACCCACTTTTTAAAACAAAGTTACGTCACTGATTTTTATGTTTACTTAAATGTTATATGGTGTTTTACCAAAGTGTCTAATAATTTTTTACAGATAAATTGCTTTAATACCAATTACCAAGGTGACCTGTAAAATACTTCTGCTGTCAGGAAAGCCAAATCAAGTTCTTATACCTGTCCTGACCTGAGCACATGCTCTCATTCTAATCCTGAAAGCCTTAAATAACATATGTAAATACTTTAAGTCATTAAATTCATTTAAATTGATAATATCACCTGTATACCTAGTTACAGTTTGTCTGAGTGCCCAATTTGAGAACAAAAAGGTTTGAATAAGCGCCCCCTGCTTGCTATAGCTGTAAATGTAAGCACAACAAAAGCTCACGTTGTTTTCCAAAGACAGATATTGATTACAGTGGTCTGTATCTTAAACCTGCAGTGATCATAAACCTGCATTGGTTACCTCCACTGTAACTGATTTCCCCACACCCGTTAATGCTTTGATGTTAAAGCTATAATGTCCACTAATGTGTTTATTTACAAAAAGGCATGAGTGGAGAAAAACAAGTTAATTTTATTTTATCTAAATTGTCATAAAACTGCTATTTAAATATATTATTCATATAGGTTATACAAAAAACCTAAATAAGCTGATCTATAGAATGTAAACTGGTGGTAGCCTCCCTAGTCTATGAAAGGTACACCCCTCTAAGCTCACAGAAATGGTTAGACCCAAGTCTTCAGCAGCCAATGACACCGACCCGTTCATACTGATTTTTAACGCGTATTTCACGTGTATTTTACGCGTATTTTACACGTGAAATACGCGTTAAAATTCGCGTGTTTTTGGCCCTAAAGGCTTTCCATAGTAGGAGCAGCGCGTGAGCGTCAAGCAGGAGCGTCGCGTGAGCAGCAGTGAAGCGGGGGTTTTGGCTTCGAGTCTATTTTTGCTGCGCTGCTCACGCTCAATTAAAGTGAAAGCACACTTTTGATGGACAAAATTAATATGATTTCACACAAAAAGTGCCCAAAACGCATATAATTTGCATGTCTAGTGTGTTTTAACAAGAACTGCAGTATGTCAGAAAAGGAAATGAAGACTAACATAAAGACAATAAAATTTTATAGAAAATGTACCCATTAAACTTGTTTTCAATTATTCAGTTTGGGCTTTGAACAAACTTCAAATGTGTTTATGACCAACTTCTAAAAACAAATTTTACAAAAGTCTTTGTAAAGAAATGCTTGCTTATGTGTAGCCTGGGAGCCGCTGTTGTGACGCTGTACAAACCCTTCCAGTGTGAATACTCGCGCGCGTCTGCAGCTGCAGTGACGATGTAGTTGCGCTGACGTGCTGCTCACGCGCCGCTCATGCTTGCGGTGTGAAACGGCCGTAAGAAGTAGTTGAAGACACGCAGCAGCGTTGACATTTGCAACATTCTTGCTTGACGTTTCCATTTCTCTGAAAATTGTCTCCATCTTCCCTGTTTTGTCACTACACTTGAAGTATGAAACAACCCTGGCATATTTGTTTGCTATGGCTTTATCATCAATGTCCATGCCTGTAAGCTCTTTAAAATGAGTCTTCATGCCAGTTGTCTCAAATAAAAATGGCCATTCATTTGCCAAATCCGAGGTCTCAGTTACACTGATAATGTCTTTTCTCTGAGTGAAGTAGGTGGCCCTCATCATACTCTCAATACATTTAGTGTCATGGCATCTTTCTTTGTACATTTTCTTTAACTCTTCCTGTGTATGTTTCTGGGATTCCAGGGTTTCATTAGGTGGTAGACGCATTGGTTGCCAATTTATACATCCGTTGGTGTCTAGTCTCCTTTTCCTGGGTGGGGTATCCTCTCCTTCACTGGTGCTAATAACTTGTCTCTTTAAAGAAAGTGGAGTGCCTCCTCTCCTCAAATTATCCACTCTGCCTAGCATCTGTTTTGTGAGTGAGTCATATCCACTGCCCACAATTTCACCTTCAATGACATCAGTGAAAGCAACAGGATACACCTTTGCCATCTTTCTTGCGATCTCACTGAGGTGTTTCTTTCCCGGTGTTGGGCATACTGTCAAGATTTCACTGACAATCAGCCGTATCACTTCAAGTCTCTCACTCTTTGTTGGTCGTTTTCCTGCTTCTAACTTTCCGATGAGCTCAGATGTCATCTTCTTCCAAGGAATTTCAAAATTGAAATGCCAGCTGTTGTCATACAGTCGATGAGGTTTGCCATCCATACTTGAACAAGATGTTGACCCTGATGAATTTGAACTTGCCGAGCTGTAGTCACCTGAAATGTTGCAGATGAAATGGTGAAGCAACATACAATGTAAATCCAACAATCTTCCACTGTAGTGGCTTAGTTCATTTTTCAAACCAATCACAGAAACGACACAAAATCTAGATTTACCATCATAATTAATCTTTTTGTATCTACATATTTGACCTGCATCAGCAACACTGGTGCACAGGTTGCTTTGGTTTGGTATGTCACATGAATCCCAATTGGTCTCAGTCATTTACAGTCAAACTTGCACGTGCATACAATAAATTCAAAAGTGTCTGTAAAGATTTTGGAGATGAAACACTAAGGAGAATTCATAGCTGGAAGAGCCTCCCATTTAATTTCAATCCTGTTTTAAATTATTATTTTCTCCCAGCAAATTTCAGCTGGATCCACTGAACACTGCTGGCTCATAAAACAACTGTTGACTTTTGTAATGTAACAAAGGTTGGGTACATCATGGACCCATCTAACATGCTAATTGGGATGTGATGTAAATTTTCACACGATTATGTTAGGTTAAATATCAGGGTTAACATATTATCACAACATTCAAATTTTCATCAAACACTACAAATAAAGCTGAAAGGTAGTCAATTAAATTCACACCATGTTTGCCTTAAATATTATTGGACCTGAAACTATGCTACTTATCTTGTCTTTAGTGATGTAGCTTAGCAACACTGACATAGTGCCTTTTGTTTTTATTTGGAGAATACTTATTGGCCATATGTAGAGAAGTCACATTCTATTCAAAAAAGGAATGTACTCACCAGAACGGAACAACTCGTCAGACTGTGTACAAGGATGGTCACAGGATGTGTAACATGACTGTTGTTTGCTGAGACTGTCCAACGCATCTCCTTGGTTGCTGAGAGGACTGTCCAATGCATCTATTTGGCCTTAATGAACATACAGTTATGAAGTTTTGAATTATAAAGAGTTCACTTAATTTTTATCCATTTTTTTTGCCCCAGTAGCACCATAATGTTTTATTTGGGGATATTTCAAACATATATATTTGGTATATCTACTTTTCTTAATATGAGATATGAGTTACTTTATGGACAAATGAAAACACATACTTGCACTTTTGAAATGAGAAATAAGTTTCCTTGCTTCGACTGGCTTTAGAACATGACGAAGGTCACTCACTTGAATGTAGTTCAAGTCGTCAAGTTCCTGGACTCCCAATTCCTCAAGGGCCTCAAGCAAAGGCTCAGTTTCCTTCAGTTTTGGAAGAGTTCTTGATAGGAAATAAGTAAGATCACTCCCTCCATCCATGACTATACAGGAGAGATGAACAGATTAATAGTTTGATTTATCAGATCATTGTTTTTTATGTAAAACTCTGGCTAAAATGGGCTTGAACACCTCTGGCCAAAAACAGTTATCTCCAGCTAAATTACAATGGGATTGTGTGGTGGAGTAAAATGTCAATAATATGTACAATCTCAGTTGAGCAGGGTATTAACAGTGTAGTTATATACTAAATAAGTACACATATTCAGGCAGATCAATCAATATCAATAATGCTGTGTTTCAGGGAAATTACTCTTTTCCCAAAAAGCTTGTACTCGGGCAGTGGATAATAATCCACTTTGAGCTCTCCTTTCATACACTTCATGTTCTGGCTTGCCTTCTTCACTTCATAGAGTCCATACTCTGTCAAATATGAGACGTTGTGAGGTGTAACAATAAAATACACGTTTCTCCTCCTTCACCAGTATGAGCTCAATTTGTCCGAATTCGCCTTGGCTCAGACAAAGAAAGAACCCCTTTTTGTATTGAGTGCCTTTCCACTGTACCTCTGTACTTGCTACAACATTGGGTTCCTGGATAAAGGTTGCTCCTACAGCAGTCTGCACTGCATTGTTGTACAGTTCAGCATGGAAAGGAGTGAAGTTCTTCACCACCAATGATGGTGCAAAAAAGGTACCTGAATGTTGGTATATTTGTAGTAGCTGGTGGTTCGTGGACAGTGTTTGACAAACATTTTTGAAATTCTGTGTTCTTCGTACACATCTTTTGAAGTATGAATGCTTGCTTTCGAACCTCATTGTCCACAACCGCACAAGTGGGCCAAGTTTCAATATCAATGCAGGGTAGTGAGCTCTTAACGCATTATAGTCCTTCACGTCTATTGCGATCTAAAAATTCTGGCCAGTTGATAATACCTAGAATATCAAAATCGACTGCTGGCGGTAGATCCTTTTCCTATTTAGCACCAAAACTTTGGAACAATCTTCCTAACATGGTCCGGGAAGCAGACACAGTCTGTCAGTTTAAATCTAGACTAAAAACACATCTCTTTGGCTTAGCATACACATAGCACACTATAGACTTCTATAATTCAATGTTAGGCTGCGTAGTTTAGATCAGCCGGAACCGGGAACACTTCCCATGATTCCTGATGTACTTTGTACATCATGGGAAGGATGGCGTCTACGTTAATATTAGTCTCTCTGTTTATCCCGAGCTTTACCGCAAACCACCGGATCCAGGCCATATCCAGATCTGAGGAAGGACCATCACCTGGACACGATGACAACGCATCCCTGAAGTGCCAGCCTCATCAACACTGAAGGCCTCATGGACACCTCAACACACTCATCTCCACACCGGCGTGATGACTCCGACCCCAACCAGATGAACTCGATAAATATCGTGAAAGTTCTGATCACATCTGACTCCTGACATTATGCTGCCTAAATCATAATCATTCACTGTTCGTTCGTTGGTCAAAGGAGGACTGGCCCCCCGACTGAGCCTGGGTTCTCCCAAGGTTTTTTTCTCCATTCTGTCACCTGATGGAGTTTTGGTTCCTTGCCACTGTTGCCTTTTTCGTCTCTCTTCGCCTTTGTCACCATTGGCTTTTGGCTTGCTTAGTTGGGGACATTTAACATTTAATTTTGAATTTAACAATACTATTATAACATTATTTTCCTGTTATCTCTGTGAAGCTGCTTTGAAACAATTTGTATTGTAAAAAGCGCTGTATAAATAAAGGTGACTTGACTTGACTTGACTAGTGAGTAAGGTAATGATGCTTCGGCTTCAGTTTGTGCGCAGGAAAATTTTCTTTCCTTCCCTCTAGATAGTCACGGATCTGAACATTGAGCAGAGCAATCTGAGGTACCGATATTCTAGGGGCACAAATCAACTCTACTACCTCTTTCAGTTCGACCGTCAGTTGCCATACTGGATTCTCTGTATCTGTGATCTTTTCACCGATAATAAGAGGGAGGAGCTTCAACAAAGACCAGTTTTCTGCAGCCTGGCCACCTAGTTTTACACCCTTTTCAGAAACCTCTGAGGGTGAGGAATTACCATCAGATCCCTTGTAGCTAAACTGCCTGATCCTCCGATTAAGCTGCAAATACGTGAAGAATTTCTTCACCTTGACAAAGTAGTTGATGTAAATGGCAAGGCCATAAGCCACCCTCAAACAAATTATGGCCAATACAGGGTGGGAGGCCTGGCTGGCAGACATGGAAAAATGCCAGAGAATTAAACACAGAGTCAAATTCAAGCCTCTGACTTCACTTGCATTATCATTCTGCAGCTCTTGGACAGTGTCATTGTAGTCTTGTACTGTTCGGATTGGCACATTGTGTAATGTGACAATACCGGCAGAAATAGCGAGATGTACTGAAGTTTTCTGTGAAGCCCCCAATACTATGCGAACCCAAATTATCGCCGGCAATGCAAAAAACTGTTGCTTTCACAGTGTTTTCATGTATGTTCAATCCATTTGTCTCCAGTTCTCTAAGCTCTGACATCAATGGAGAGAACGCTTTCTCATGGCCAAAATGTTGGAAATCAGCTTCTCGGCACAACAGCAAAAGCTGCAAGTTGTCAACGATAGATCGATGAAAAGGATCAAAGTTAGCGAGAGTGAAGTATACCCCAAGCATCTTGTGTTTTTTCTTTGCAGAGCCAATTGGATTAAAATCCTCGAATGCATCTTGATACAGTATCACCTTTAAAGTGAGACCTGACTCTGAAAACAGAGGATTGGATTTAAATACAGATCCATCACACATATCACTGAAAATAAGAGGTGCACTCTCAGTAGCAGATGTTGAACATTCTGCCCACACAGCAGGATATTTTAACAGAGCTGTCAATGTATCTTTTATGGGTATGTACTGAGCATGTCTCTCCTTTCTGTTTTCATCCAACCCCAAAAAAATTGATTGTGGATGCACATAGTCAAAATTCTCCTCAAAATACTTTTTTCTTTTGTACTCTGTAGAGAGGGCAGAGCTCCATGATGCATGCACATCTGTGTCATCTTCTGTCTTCAAAACATCTGCAATTTCTGTGTCAGACAGTTTAGTTTTTGCATGAAGAGATATTTTAAGTTGGTTCTTATTGTAATGCTGGCAAACTCCACTGAGACTATTAATTTCTTCAACAATCGACTGTATTGTGGAGGAGGGGATAAGGTGCTTCGCCTGCAACTTCATGTAAAACATGCACAGATTTCTCATGTATACATTTTTCATTACTGCAGGGTCAAGTATATCCTCATCAGGTTCATCATCAATTGCTCCTTCATCTGACTGTCTTTCAGCCACAGAACACTGGGGATCACTTGGAGCTATAGGAAGACAGTATCCACTAGAGACATTCAGAGCCGTAGAGTGTTTGTGCTTCCTAGATAGGTGGGACGTTAAAGACGACTTAACTGAAAAGTTGTTATTGCAGTTTTTGAATGTGCAATGTACTTCCTCTCTTTTCGAAACATGGGATTTCAAGTGACACAACAGATCTTTAAGATCAATCAGCTGCTTCTGACAGTGAGGAAGTTGACATATAAATGGTCCCTGAAAAGTCTCAGACTTTGACACAGAAGATGCCTGCCGATGATGACGGTAGACATGAGATTTGAAAGTACTGTAATTTCTAAAGTGAGACTTGCAACCTGCCATACAACATGTATGCTGGTAATGTGCCTCATTTTTGTGTAGCCCTTGATGATGTATATAACCTTTTAGGGTTTTCACAGAAAAACCACACCCATTACAAGTGTAATTTTTAGACATCCTTAACAATGAAAAAACACTCACCTTTTTTGCTCACTTCAACATCAACAACTCACATAATGTAACTTATCTGCAGAGATAAAGAAAAAAAAAACAGTCTGTGAGTGCATAGGACATCTGAACTAAGAAATCTGCCAGACATGTTTATACCACTACCAAGTATTAACTATTGTGTGTAATTTGCTAAACAGATAAAACAGTTAACACCAACATTATGCTAAGTGAGCCAACTCTCCACTTACCATGAGGAGAAAATAGACTCAATACTGTAGTTAACGTTGGTTGAAGCTTCAATATCAACGTTTAATTAACGTTATGCAGTATGCCATGTCTTATCAGAATTAGCATTGCCTACCTTTGTCAAGCTGGAGTGTCCATTAAGTCCATAATGTCCACACTGTCAGACTATCATTGGTCCCTTATCCAATCTTGAATTTTGTGCCGCGGTTCAATTAATAAAAGTTCTCTTCTCCAAAATGTCACAAACTTCACAGTGTCTCTACTCTGTGCTGTCTGCTTAGCTCTCCTCCGCGTAACCTCAGCGCTGTATCCATGTGCTTTCCATCGACAACCACTCCCCCTCAAACATTTCCCTTGTTGGTGACCCGGAACTACTTCATGGCAGCCATAATAATGTCGCGTGCAAGACCGGTCGGGGCTGTGAAATTTCCAAGTTGAAATATCTAATTTCGACCTCAAAGCGTTTCAGGTGCATGGCAGTGCATGACGCCAAATGTAAACAATAAACATGGATGACCATGAAAAACGTATGTTTCTTTGGCAAGTTTATGCACAGTTAAACCCTCAGCAGTCCTTTGATTTGCAGACTTGCACTCTCAGACTTGCACGCTCAGACACGAGCGCTTCCTCTGCAAGTTACGTCACTTGCAATCGACACATGCTCTCCGCTGTTTGTGACGTCACTTGCAATCGACACATGCTCTCCGCTGTTTGTGACGTCACTTGCAATCGACACATGCTCTCCGCTGTTTGTGACGTCACTTGCAATCGACACATGCTCTCCGCTGTTTGTGACGTCACATGCAATCGACACATGCTCTCCGCTGTTTGTGACGTCACTTGCAATCGACACATGCTCTCCGCTGTTTGTGACGTCACTTGCAATCGACACATGCTCTCCGCTGTTTGTGACGTCACATGCAATCGACACATGCTCTCCGCTGTTTGTGACGTCACTTGCAATCGACACATGCTCTCCGCTGTTTGTGACGTCACTTGCAATCGACACATGCTCTCCGCTGTTTGTGACGTCACATGCAATCGACACATGCTCTCCGCTGTTTGTGACGTCACTTGCAATCGACACATCCTCTCCGCTGTTTGTGACGTCACTTGCAATCGACACATGCTCTCCGCTGTTTGTGACGTCACATGCAATCGACACATGCTCTCCGCTGTTTGTGACGTCACTTGCAATCGACACATGCTCTCCGCTGTTTGTGACGTCACTTGCAATCGACACATGCTCTCCGCTGTTTGTGACGTCACTTGCAATCGACACATGCTCTCTGCTGTTTGTGACGTCACTTGCAATCGACACATCCTCTCCGCTGTTTGTGACGTCACTTGCAATCGACACATGCTCTCCGCTGTTTGTGACGTCACTTGCAATCGACACATCCTCTCCGCTGTTTGTGACATCACTTGCAATCGACACATGCTCTCCGCTGTTTGTGACGTCACATGCAATCGACACATGCTCTCTGCTGTTTGTGACGTCACTTGCAATCGACACATGCTCTCCGCTGTTTGTGACGTCACTTGCATTCGACACATGCTCTCCGCTGTTTGTGACGTCACTTGCAATCGACACATGCTCTCCGCTGTTTGTGACGTCACTTGCAATCGACACATGCTCTCCGCTGTTTGTGACGTCACATGCAATCGACACATGCTCTCCGCTGTTTGTGACGTCACTTGCAATCGACACATGCTCTCCGCTGTTTGTGACGTCACTTGCAATCGACACATGCTCTCCGCTGTTTGTGACGTCACATGCAATCGACACATGCTCTCCGCTGTTTGTGACGTCACTTGCAATCGACACATGCTCTCCGCTGTTTGTGACGTCACTTGCAATCGACACATGCTCTCCGCTGTTTGTGACGTCACATGCAATCGACACATGCTCTCCGCTGTTTGTGACGTCACTTGCAATCGACACATGCTCTCCGCTGTTTGTGACGTCACTTGCAATCGACACATGCTCTCCGCTGTTTGTGACGTCACATGCAATCGACACATGCTCTCCGCTGTTTGTGACGTCACTTGCAATCGACACATCCTCTCCGCTGTTTGTGACGTCACTTGCAATCGACACATGCTCTCCGCTGTTTGACGTCACATGCAATCGACACATGCTCTCCGCTGTTTGTGACGTCACTTGCAATCGACACATGCTCTCCGCTGTTTGTGACGTCACTTGCAATCGACACATCCTCTCCGCTGTTTGTGACGTCACTTGCAATCGACACATGCTCTCCGCTGTTTGTGACGTCACATGCAATCGACACATGCTCTCCGCTGTTTGTGACGTCACTTGCAATCGACACATGCTCTCCGCTGTTTGTGACGTCACTTGCAATCGACACATGCTCTCCGCTGTTTGTGACGTCACTTGCAATCGACACATCCTCTCCGCTGTTTGTGACGTCACTTGCAATCGACACATGCTCTCCGCTGTTTGTGACGTCACATGCAATCGACACATGCTCTCTGCTGTTTGTGACGTCACTTGCAATCGACACATGCTCTCCGCTGTTTGTGACGTCACTTGCATTCGACACATGCTCTCCGCTGTTTGTGACGTCACTTGCAATCGACACATGCTCTCCGCTGTTTGTGACGTCACTTGCAATCGACACATGCTCTCCGCTGTTTGTGACGTCACATGCAATCGACACATGCTCTCTGCTGTTTGTGACGTCACTTGCAATCGACACATGCTCTCCGCTGTTTGTGACGTCACATGCAATCGACACATGCTCTCTGCTGTTTGTGACGTCACTTGCAATCGACACATGCTCTCCGCTGTTTGTGACGTCACTTGCAATCGACACATGCTCTCCGCTGTTTGTGACGTCACTTGCAATCGACACATGCTCTCCGCTGTTTGTGACGTCACTTGCAATCGACACATGCTCTCTGCTGTTTGTGACGTCACTTGCAATCGACACATCCTCTCCGCTGTTTGTGACGTCACTTGCAATCGACACATGCTCTCCGCTGTTTGTGACGTCACTTGCAATCGACACATCCTCTCCGCTGTTTGTGACGTCACTTGCAATCGACACATGCTCTCCGCTGTTTGTGACGTCACTTG
The DNA here is from genome assembly GCA_026230005.1 of Gila orcuttii. Classification (NCBI taxonomy): domain Eukaryota; kingdom Metazoa; phylum Chordata; class Actinopteri; order Cypriniformes; family Leuciscidae; genus Gila; species Gila orcuttii. The sequence goes on along the minus strand of JAPDVR010000014.1, from coordinate 42,218,665 downwards.
CAATCGACACATGCTCTCCGCTGTTTGTGACGTCACTTGCAATCGACACATCCTCTCCGCTGTTTGTGACATCACTTGCAATCGACACATGCTCTCCGCTGTTTGTGACGTCACTTGCAATCGACACATCCTCTCCGCTGTTTGTGACGTCACTTGCAATCGACACATGCTCTCCGCTGTTTGTGACGTCACTTGCAATCGACACATGCTCTCCGCTGTTTGTGACGTCACTTGCAATCGACACATGCTCTCCGCTGTTTGTGATGTCACTTGCAATCGACACATGCTCTCCGCTGTCTGTGACGTCACTTGCAATCGACACATGCTCTCCGCTGTTTGTGACGTCACTTGCAATCGACACATGCTCTCCGCTGTTTGTGACGTCACTTGCAATCGACACATGCTCTCCGCTGTTTGTGACGTCACTTGCAATCGACACATGCTCTCCGCTGTTTGTGACGTCACTTGCAATCGACACATGCTCTCTGCTGTTTGTGACGTCACTTGCAATCGACACATGCTCTCAGCTGTTTGTGACGTCACATGCTCTCCGCTGTTTGTGACGTCACTTGCAATCGACACATGCTCTCCGCTGTTTGTGACGTCACTTGCAATCGACACATGCTCTCTGCCGTTTGTGAGTCACTGTCACTTGACACTTAACTGTAAATTGGCATTTACAATAAAATGAAAAAAATTGCATCTTGATGTTTTTTTGTTAGTTTGTTTTTAAATTGTATAAACCTGATTGTGCCTTTGTATCATTGATGGCCATTAGCTCTGCTGTAATTAAAACCGTATTTGCCTACTTGAATGCGAAATAAATAATATTTATAGAACGTAAGCTGCAAAATATAACTTTTCGGGGGAAATTTCGGTGGCGTTCAGTGAACTCATTGTCATGTTCAAGAAACCAATTTGAAATGATTCAAGCTTTGTGACATGGTGCATTATCCTGCTGGAAGTAGCCATCAGAGGATGGGTACATGGTGGCCATAAAGGGATGGACATGGTCCGAAACAATGCTCAGGTAGGCCGTGGCATTTAAACGATGCCCAATTGGCACTAAGGGGCCTAAAGTGTGCCAAGAAAACATCCCCCACACCATTACACCACCATCACCAGTCTGCACAGTGGTAACAAGGCATGATGGATTCATGTTCTCATTCTGTTTACGCCAAATTCTGACTCTACCATCTAAATGTCTCAACAGAAATCGAGACTCATCAGACCAGGCAACATTTTTCCAGTCTTCAACTGTCCAATTTTGGTGAGCTCTTGCAAATTGTAGCCTCTTTTTCCTATTTGTAGTGGAGATGAGTGGTACCGGGTGGGGTCTTCTGCTGTTGTAGCCCATCCGCCTCAAGGTTGCGCGTGTTGTGGCTTCACAAATGCTTTGCTGCATACGTCGGTTGTAACGAGTGGTTATTTCAGTCAAAGTTGCTCTTCTATCAGCTTGAATCAGTCGGCCCATTCTCCTCTGACCTCTAGCATCAACACGGCATTTTCGCCCACAGGACTGCCGCATACTGGATGTTTTTCCCTTTTCACACCATTCTTTGTAAACACTAGAAATGGTTGTGCGTGAAAATCCCAGTAACTGAGCAGATTGTGAAATACTCAGACCGGCCCGTCTGGCACCAACAACCATGCCACGCTCAAAATTGCTTAAATCACCTTTCTTTCCCATTCTGACATTCAGTTTGGAGTTCAGGAGATTGTCTTGACCAGGACCACACCCCTAAATGTATTGAAGCAACTGCCATGTGATTGGTTGATTAGATAATTGCATTAATGAGAAATTGAACAGGTGTTCCTAATAATCCTTTAGGTGAGTGTACATATAAAGCACATATACATATATATGTGCATGTGGCATCTTTTCACCTCGATGATAATTTAATTTGTTTTAATTCACTTATAAACTCCTGGACTTTAATAGCTCCTGTGTTTCAGGTTTTCTGCTCATGTTCAAAACTTGTTAAAAACAGTGTTCTCTGACATGTTGAGACACAGACATAAAATTAGGAGACTAAGATCATTATTTAATGTTATGATTTTTAATGTTTATTTAATATTTTTACTGGTTTACCTTACCATCAGACAGACAGACGTTACTTTTGTACTACATTTTCTCAATTGTAGAATCTCAGTAGGCTATGCCGACACATAAACCCAATGCTTGTATGAATTACCAAGCATGTCATTTGCACATTAAAATCCAAAAGAAATGTTTCCTCATTAGCGTAAAAGGACAAGTTTGCATCCCTAATTGGCTTTACTATCCTCAGCTCTTCTGTGGTCACAATCCTTTCCTCTGCTCCGCAAGCTTTCACAGTCACTTTCTGCCACTCGCTCTCTTCCTTTTACTCACCCACACACTTGCTACACACACATTACACACTGTTCCTTGAAAGACCTAACTTACACTGCTCTTTTAGCACCTGTCATGTAGATGTCCTTTTAAGAATGAGGATAGGAAGCTTGCCAAGCATTGAGTGTTACCATGCTTGCGCATTTTTCAAGTGAAAAGCATTAGCTGTGCATTGATATTAATGAAAACAAAGAGTCGTTCCATCACAAAAATATTGCTATTGTAGTGTGTGGAATTTGCAACACAACTAAATAAACAATGCTAATAATAATAATGACAATTTAAGGTATAGAAATATATCGATCATCAATCGATATATATCATCATTATCACACAGCCCTATTTATTGATAGCAGTTGTACTGTTATTCAAATGCTCTCAAGCTTTTTGGATGTAAGAAACCGCAAGCTAGTGAAGATCATCTGCCGTTTGCTTATTGGTCACACTTGATGAAAGAGCTGGTGGTGGAGGGGGAGTGTTTATGTTCTCTGTCATTTTTGCAGCCAGGCAATAGACTTGAATGCGTCCCCAATTCTGTGGAAAGGGCCACACATCTCCAGAATTTGGCATTTTGAGCAAAGCAGAGGTTTTTTATAAATTATAGTAAAAACTAGATCATTTGTATTTAATTATTCTTTCTTTTGAAATCTGAGTTTTAAGTTCTGATTTAGAATTTGAAACTTTTTAAACAAATGTCAGGAAAAACAGCAAACACAACTCCTCACTAGGTCACTCACTGGTATAATGAGAGACTGGGTGACAGCTTGGGAAGTTCTTTTGTTTGAGTGAGAGGGGAGCCTGAAACAAATTAGTGACTGCATTGTGGAGATATTATTAGAACAATTTTGTATGTTCTGTTGAAAGTCAATCATGGAGAATTTATTATTTTTTTACGTAAAAAATCTTGTTTATTTTCAAGAAAACGGAGGAATTTCATCACTGTTTTTAAACAAACGAGTCACAATCCTCCTCCAAAAGGCACCAAAGGAACAACAAAATTATTGAAAGAGACGCCATGACAGGTTTTGTCGTGCAAAGTCAGCTGAAAATTTACTTTTGGCTTACATACAAAAAACGTGCAAACAAATGGATTTATTAGGACTGCTAAGAAAAACTTTCATAATATTCTACAGTGGTTTGTATCACATTCACACTCTCTCCTTACATATATTTATCTATTTTGTGAAATTGTGGATATCCCCACTGCCTTCCAAGGCCAGGTGGACCTAATTCAGCAATCAGCTGTAGCAATCCTGGGGCAGAGGACAGAAAAGGAACATCGATACACAGCACATGGACACATACTGCCAAAACAACATTTACCAGATACAAAAACTGGCTTTAGACATTCATAAAATGTCATCTGGAATCCAGAAAATGATGAAGTCTTTGATTGTGCATGAAGTTCACTCTATGTAAAAACACCATTTTGGATGTACCATTATCCCCTCTCCTTTGTCTGTCTCTTTCTACAGTCCTATCATAGCAAAATGCCAGCATTTTAAGGAATACTTAACAATTACATTCAGATTGCACTTTAATCTTAGAGCTGTGACTGACATTGTCCAAAATATTATTTATGTCGACCCAGTTGGGTTTCTAATGAATAGATGTGAAAATGTTGTCAATCAGATAAATTAAAAACTAAACTATTTTCAGGAGAACAATTCTTTACACTGAAATGTTTGACTTGTGTGGCTTATTTGTTGTGAGCATGGAACTGAATAAATTGTCTAAATAGTGTGAGTTGTGGGTATTTGAATTGTGGTGGTAAGTTAAAAGCAATTTGAGTGTTTCCTCAAGTTAATTTAAGGAAGTGTCACAAATAACCCACAAGATAACTCAAAAGGGGTTTCTGGTCTCTATTCTAGGATAAATTAATATATATATTAGTATAATGTAAAATGTGAACATGTGGTAATTTTTAATGATAAGAAATGTTTTTTACAGTATTAAACTTATTGTTAACAGTTTTTTCTTTTAAGTAATAAAAATAATATTTGTGAAAATACAGTGAATTCCTGAATGTATTGTAACAGTTTGTTTACGTCAAAAAAAACAATATTTTCTTTAAAATGACAGAAATGTTATGGTTAATCACAGCTACAGGTTTTTAATGTTATTTTACATTAGACATGTAAATTTACAGTTTATTTTTGCAATTGTTTGATATTTTCATGTATTTCAAAAATACAGGAAAAAACTGTGAAATAAAAAGGAATAAAACTTTGAAATTACAGATTTTTTTTACAGTGCAGTAACATTTCTGTGGGGGAGGACACACACACTTTTCTTTTTGCTTCCGACGCCCATGGGTGACGGCATAGGCTATTATTAATATTTCCCCTTGAGCTAATTTGTTACACATTCATGTCCTTAATTGTCATGATAACTGATGACAGGCGTGTGATTTTCCGTTGGAGAAGAGACTTCTGCGACCCGAGTGCTGCCGTACTTTTGTTCACCAAAATCTGTTACAAAATCAAACAACGAAAAGTCATGCTAGTCGGGATTTAAGTCCACATAAGCAGACAACTCACAGATAGTCACGTATATTGTGCAGATACTTTCAGTAGGAAACAGTTAACATTAGTGTTATATTAGAGGTGGTTTGAGACATTCATAATGAATAAATGCTAATGGGAAATGAGGAAATGTGCAATCATACTGAATCTCTTACTAACAAGCTTTTGAATATTGAGGGAAAAAAACCCACATCCACTCAACAGGGAAGTGTTTTCTAATGGCAGAAACCAAATCAATTATGATAATCAGTAGAAGTGCTTCAAGTTACATCCTTCATGACTGAAACTTTAAAGAATGCATAAAATTTTAGCTATTATAATCTTTTAATTCATCATATGTGAAATATATGCATAATATCACTTTTGTGTTCACTATCAACATGTTGATGAAAGTGTTCATTACTGTAATTATTTACCATTAAACTAAGAAGCTGTTTGATTGTTCCTCAAGTGTACCGTACTGTGAAAAAGTCTAATGTTCACAATATTTGAACATGAATTAGCTTTTCACCAATATAAACACAACATAATATAACATTTGGAACGCACAGTTTGTAAATATTTAACAGAATTGCCCATTTCTCATTTGGATCCAGTTAGTATACTTTACATTTATCACTACATCAAGTATCAATAATTAGAATCAGACTCAGATTAGTGGAACATTATTAAAGCGTGCAGAATCAAACTAACACAACGTTTACTGACGGATTGATGTGGTGATTCCAGTGGCGCAAAAAGTGTGTATGCGCTAGGCCTATATGCAGCGCATAGGGGCGCCACATCATGGGGGCGCCAAAGCGATGGTTAAAAAAAATCTATATAAAAGCTATATAAATTTGAGAGGACTACCAGGCTAGAGTAGGCGCCGGCGCCCTCATAAGATTCCATCATAGAATTTATTTTGACATAGAAGGGTAATATCGCGAGCGGGCGGGCGTGTGACGCTGAGTAAGCAGCACAGGAGTGAGTTGTGGTTGAAACTCGAAAAAGATGGATAAAGCAAAAAAAAAAAACTGTCCGGGGCTAAAAATAGAAAAAGAAAGAGGGAAAAGGAGATGGCATGTCAAGAGATGCGACCGCAGCTAAATAAGTGGATGGTGAAAGGCAACAGGAAAGTGTGACGTCTGTGCTTGGAGGAGGCTTGCAAATATTCATGTTAACAGACTAGCGTTTGCTAACACTGGGAATGTAGCAGCCCGAATATGTAGCTAGCTAGCTTAGAATATGCAAAACCGAGGTTGCTGAGCTGAAAACTGAAAAATATAAGTTAGCATGTACAATAAATGACAAGAATCTGGAAACAACTAATACAATATCTCTGGTTTATCCATGGAATCATGCATAGATTTGCTACCAAGCTTGGAGGCTTGCAAATATTAATGTTAACAGACTGGCAAGTGTTTGCTAACTTAATGCAAAATAATATTGTATTAATATTAATATTTTAAATAAATTTTTCCCTATTGGTTTTAATAAAGTTTTTATTTTTTTTTTTACAATAGGAAATGAATGCATGTTTTTTTTTTTTTTACTAATGACTGGTTTGTTATTTAGTGCCTGTCAAGATTTCATGAAACAATGGCAGAACTAAACGCCAGCAGCAACGGATCAAGTGGAGTAAATTATTATATCATTATATCAACGGATCAAGTGGAGTAAATTATGATGATGAGTTGGACCGTCTGATGAAGGAGTTTATCAGGAAACATGAGTTTGCAGCAGCAATAATTATCATCATCACTTTAGCCATTGAGATTCTAATCATGATCGTAACTCTGTTTGCGTTGTGTGCTCTTATCAAATCTCATCGCTCCACTCCAGTTTTTGTTATTCATTTGATTCTTTCAGATCTCATTCAGATCATTTGTAAATTAATGAGGATTATCACATGGTCAGGTGAACGTTATATGCATAATGCATATCGTTATAGTTTGATTTGATTCCTGGTGCTTCTGACTTACACTTTTCTCATTCTCCCCTATGTAATCATGCTTGTTATACTTGATCTTTTAGAAGTTCACAACAGCGTAGATGTTACATTTTTCATATGTTCTCGTGTATCTGAACCCACTCGCTGACTGTGTATTGTACATATTCTTGAGGCCTGATGTTGGAGGGTTAATGAAGTCTGTTCACTGCTGTTGTAGAACTGACACACATCAGGATTTGACACACAGCCGGGACGAACACTCTCGAGACAGAAGTGCAGCGTTTGCCTGCTGTGTTTCAGTGCAAAAGCCTGCGTCTCATTCACGGACCTGCAGTTCAGTTTAAACATCTGCACTCAATACATGAAGTCAATGTCATTCTTCTCACTCACACACCCTTCCTTTCTATGACATTTAGCTTTATTAGAGATAACTCCTGATTCATAAAACTCAATTGCTCTGTTTGCGATCCATTAAACACATACAGTGAACAGAGTTTTATTAAAAGATGTACTGATGTAGCGTTGATGCTTCTGCTGGCGTTCAGTATCAGCAGGACTTTATCATACGATTTTTTTGTCCATTAGAAGTCAGGGGACAGTTTCGGGTGAACTATCCCTAAAAAGACTTGATTTAAAGTGCACAAAGTATATTAGAAGAGTACTAAGTTTATATACAAATATTAACCAGAGCTTGCATGGAAATCAGGAGTTATTTGTAGTATTGTGTCTTTATAGAAGTGTTTCATATATGTCACATATCGAGTCAGAGACTGTCCTGTATCAGGAAACAGGAAAACAAGTATTTTGGTGTTGATAATGGGAACTTGAGCATTTCTGACATGAATGGAGGCTGGGAAACACTGGCTATAGCCTACAAAATAAGTTAAGAATGACACAAATACTCACAGCAGTTTTGTGGCGAGGTTTAGCGAGGTCTGTAGCGGGAGAGAGAGGAGGGAGCCGAGAACCGAGTAAGTAGATCAAGTGCAAATGACGAACATTGTCAAATCCAGCTTTTTGTTCTTTTAACTGTTTTAAGATTCTGTCATGTAATCCATAAATATAAAGCTTGGTTCCCTCCTAGTCCTCTAAAGAGACTCGATTGCTCTATATATTTAAGTTTAAATTTAGACTTCTAAATCGAATCACATTCAAGTAACACACAGCATATCTGATAAAGAGGCTCTGAGTGAGGCGAGCTCATTATCATAAGAACCAATCACAATCATCCAACGGCTCTGGAACCAATCAGGACTAGTCACATGTGTTATGCTATTGTTTGAATTAAAACGATTACAAACTTTAAACAACTTTGAAAAATATATCTATGATACAAATAATATGTTCTAAGTTCACAAAATCCTTAAAGGCCTCGTAAACGCAAAGGCTCAAGTACAGTAGTCTGTTTTATTACCAAAAAGATACCCAGAAACAGGACAACTAACTTAAAAACGCAAAGTAGAACGGACACTGAACAAAACAAAGAAATGTGAAAGACAACTTAAAACCATTTGTAACTTTCCTAGGAGACTAACTGAAACAAAGAAAACTGAGGCACAGAACAGAAACATAATACTAATAACATAACACCCATACAAACATTAAAAATAAAAAAAAAATAAAAAAAATAAAATGCTTGATTCTGGCACCGTTATATATTTGCTGCAGGAGTGAGTTTACAATCCTCTCAAATGTTAAAATGAAATTATTTTTGAATATGCATTGTGGCATTCAAGCTAAATAAACATTTATAGCTTTAGAAAGGCAAAACGTTTAGGGTAACAGCTTGACAATTACACTTTAATTTAATGTAGTGTTCCCGTAGATTACGCTGGTCATTCCCAGGAAATGCATGAACGGATAGACAACGGAAGACAGTTAATATGAATGCTATACAAGTCACTTTAGACCATCTGCCACATGCACTAATGTAATGAACGATCTGATGTAAAGTGTTGTGCAAAACAATGTAAAACTACAAGGTTCTGTTTAGAAAAGTCTTTATTGCTGATATTTGACAACCGTTTCAGCAGAAGTTCAGGAGTCTTCAGAAGAATCACTAATCTACAAGAAAGCATAAAATAGGCTGTAAATGTCCTGATCATCCGGTCAGGCTTTATTTTTGTGATATGATCAACTGACTTTATATGATTACATTACAAAACTGTTGCATGACATGGTTCATGTTAGCTTATAGTAGGATGATCAATAATTAGCCTTTAATTTAATAATTTAATCTTCTTGCTTTACTTGTCATCCTCCTACACCTGAAAGAATAAACAGATTTAGTTGATTTGCAGTGTGTGTCCGTCTGAGTTTTTGATTGCGATCACATCACCTTAATCACAGCAGAACATGATCACGTCATTGAGAGCGGTGTCGTCTCCGCTTCCCTGTTTTCCTTCTACACGGGTCTGTAAGCCACAGATTCCTGTTCCTTCACAGTTTGGACTCCAGTCGCCCCATTCACCCCAGTTGCCCCAGATATATTTGCTGAAAACTTGAAGCAAAGCACCTGAACTGTGTTTGAAACTGAAAAAAAAAAACGATATGACAATATTGTGATAAATATGTAATTGTGCTGTTGGATTGACTGTCAGTCACATGATCTCCTGCAGCCGAATCACTGCGATCTGGAACAGCAGCACGACTGCCAGTGAGATATTAACTAAACTATTGATGGAGAGAACCGAGTCCTTAAAATAAAACCAGGATGTGTAAGAGATGGTGTGAGAGGTATACACTGGGTAAGAGATGTAAATTATAGCACCACACACACTCACATGAGGTTGTTTGCGGCCGTATCATCTCCAGATCCTTGGGAAGATTCAACTCTCAGCTGGAAAGATGTAAAGTATCCAGAAGTAGCAAATTGGGGATCAGTCCACACACCCCAGCTGAAGAAAACACAAAAGAGGTTGCCCGTTCAAATCAATTAGCATTTTCAAGAAAATCCAATTTACTCAGATACTTAATGCAAGAATTGTTAATAAACTGAGTCCATTACTCTCCTACGCTGGACTCAACGTATGAAATTCGGTTCCCAGACCGATCAACACAGTAAAGTCGAATCCCATTGAGCGCTGTATCATCACCAATAATACGTAGTCCTTCAACCTTAAAACAACAAGACAATCTTCCATTTGAAAGAGTAAACACTAACCCAACACTTAGTAACATTTATCTTCATGCTCTTTAGTATTACGCAGACACTTTAAAAATCTTAAGTTCCCTGGAGAAACCTGGAATTAAATAACAAACAGCAACTCCACAGTTGTGAAGCGTTGAATCACTCATCCACCCCCATATTAGCAAAATAGAGTCAATGCCCAACTTACCTTCAGACTAAACCCTCCGACGTACGTTCCAATTGGACAAAACTTCTTTTCCCCCCACGATCCCCACGGCCCTCCGTTCGTCACCTTCAGCTCAGATCTGTAAGGTCGGTCAGACTGACCGCTCACATGCCCAATAATGGGCAGCAGTGAAAACATCATGGAAAAGAAGTGATGCATTGCTACAACACTGGCCTGAATACTGACAGATAGATTAATTTATAGCTAGACAATCTGAGAGAACGATAAAGCAGAGACAGAACCATAACATTCTCAAGTTTATTAAGGAAGAAGCCTCATATTTATACACAAGATTAAGCAGAATCATTAACCATGATGTCCTTTCCATCCAATCATAGTCCTCAAAGATCAACCCCTACCATATTTGGCATATTAAGAAATTATGTTTTATTAACAAAGTTCGAGAGGAGCACGTTCAGATAATCAAACCTAATTAAACACATGTGGAGCACATTCAGTTAATCAACCCAATCAATGAGTTAAGAGGTATATACCCAGCAAACAAAAAACGTATGTTAAAATACATAGTAATGGTAATTTGACTAACAAGGAAAAGATACAGAGGGAGAAAACAATAAGAGAAAATGTAGAAGCAATACAGGATGATGGGGACATTAAAAGTGGCATAAATATGATGTGCGAATTGAATAATGTAAGAAAATCAGGAAAAACAACACCAGGGAATGATCAAATAAGTTATTGTATGATAAAAAATTTAAATTATAAGAATAAAGAAATATTATTACACTTATATAATAAGGTATGGGAAGTGGGGTGTTTGCCAAAACAGTGTAAAGAATCAACTATTGTCTCCATATGTAAACCTGGTAAGGATCCGAGTTTGGCAGAAAGTTATAGACCGATTGCTTTAACTTCACATGTAGGGAAAATTATGAAAAAAATGATAAATTAAAGATTAAAGTATTATTTAGAGACAAATGAACTATTAAAGGATTACCAGAGCGGATTTAGAAAGGGACGAAGCACAATAGATCCGGATATATGTTTAGAGAGTGAAAGTAGAAAAGCTCAAATTAATAAAGTAAGTATCTGTATTTTTTGATGTAGAGAAGGAATACGACATGTTGTGGAAACAAGGACTAATGATTCATATTTTTCAGATGGGAATAAGAGGGAGAATGTATAGTTGGATCTTTTTAACGGATTGGTGGATCACAATAAAAATAGGGAAATAATTTAGTACAAAGTATTTTGTGGAAAATGAAGCTCCTCAAGGAAGTATAGTGAGTCCAGTTCTGTTTTCAGTTATGATGAATGAAGTGTTTAGTAAAGTTGATAGATCTATAAGTGTTGCATTATTTGCAGATGTGGGTGTTATGTGGGAAAAGGGAAGAAATATAGAATATATAATGAGGAAAATACTAGAGGCTATACCCAAATCCGGCAAAACACGGAAGTAAAGCAGCGCCGCCATTACTTTTTTGTTAAGGAAGTAGCGGAAGTAGCGTGTTGGTCCCGTAGGCGGCTGTAGCAGATGTTAGCTGTAGGAATTTACAATTTTTTTAGTACGTATGCTGTCCGAAATCGCATACTCTCTTGAGTAGGTACTTATTTTGAATTTGAGTAATTGCTTCAGGGCTGCTAAAAAAGTATTTTCTGTATAGAATCATATGCACACCATATCTCGCTGGTAGTAATAGGTCATCAGGTACTTTTTTGCCTACTCTTTTATCAGTACTGTGATTTTGGACGTATGGCTTTTGTCACATACAGTTTTTCGTCTAGCCTACTATATAGTAGGGAAGTATGCGATTTCGGACACAGCTTAGGTTTCTGATGAAAACATAATTTGATATGATGCAGATGATCATGTGATATGAAGATGATCATGTGATATGAAGATGATCATGTGATCTTCTGTTGATCTGCTGTAATACTGATGATCTCCAGCAGAGAGAGACACTGATCTGTGTGATAAACTGAAGTGTGTGTCTTTAGATTCATGATACAGATTTAGTCTTCAAGAAACATATAGGGTGCTTCTAATTTCTTATTTGTGCATCCTCGTTTCCTTACCTTGCTTCAGGTTGTGAGGGAAGGACGCAAGGAAAGAAAGTGAGGACGGAGGAATTGAATGAAAGCTTTTTTTTATACATTGGAATACTTGATCACTCCAGTGTCACTTCACAGCGTCATCAGCAGCGCTCAAAGGATCTGCCCTTATGTTGTTGAAGTTTGTTTATTTAAGAAATTCATAATGAATAATAATAAAGCAAGATACCCTGTTGAAATATGTGAGATGTGTAGTTTATAAAAACAGCAAGGGTAAAGTATAAATTCAAATTACTGTGACGATGTGAAGGGGAGGAGAATTTATACGTGCGTCACGTTTAGTCAATAAAACACTTCCGCATAGGATACACCTGTGTATCCTCGCTCATAACTCCTCTGAAAGCTCCTCACTCCTCGATCCTCGACTCCTCGCGGTGCAATTACAGAATTGAGATGTCCTTCAAGATGGCTGTGCTTGATTGGTTTCCGGGTCATAGGATGGAGTACAGAGGAGCGAGGAGACGAGGAGGGATATTGAGAAGCACCCCTAGACTTTAATATGATGGCAGATTATTGAGAGTTTGTTCAAGAACTGAAGTGTAAAGATGAACAGTTGGAGTATTTTTAAAAGGCCAAAAGTGCTTGATTGATTTTAAATGATTCCTTAAGAAAATGTTATTAACTTTTCAAAACCGACTGTCATCCAGCTTTTCGTACGTTTACTGTTTTAAGATTCTTCTGTTGTGTAATCCATGAATATAAAGCTTACTGTACATCATGTTTTCAGCAGATTCGTGTTTGGAAAGCTCATGTCTGATCTTTAACTCTCACCATGACCATCATAACAGATCTCTCGTTCAGTCCAGACACATTTCTCTCTTTTGCTGATTTACATCATTTGAAAGATGAAAACAATGTGAAAATATAAAAGACGCAATTTAAGTGAATATTTGTAAAGAATATATTTGTAAACTCTCCTGTAGGCGAGTTGAACTGAACCCAAGTGCAGTTTTATTGTATCCAAAAGTGAACAGATACAAAGTAAAGTTCTGACTTGATTTAGAAATATGAACTCGTGAACATAAACAAATTAAAACATGAACTCATGAACATATGAAAACATGAACAATGAGACATGGGGGCTACTGACACTAACAAGGCTATATATGAGGAACAGCTGATGATGATCCTGGTTGGTTAGTCTGAGCAGTGGGTTATGGGTAATGTAGTGGAGGCCATCAAGGGCACTCCAGCTGCTAATCGTGACACATATGCTATCAGAACACTATTGGGTCGGGTTGACAATAGACATTCAGAAAGGAGCCGATAATCAGGACTTCAGTGAAACCACTATGGGAAATTGTAGAGGATTTTCTTCAGTTACACATTGGTCTGATGGAAATGTGAATCAGGAACTTGTGTCTTCTCAGAGTATTGTTACATCATTGCAAATTATGGAAGCCTTAAATCGCTTTTTCCAATTTAAAGTCAAATTCAAGACAGTATTGAAGTAGAAGTGGATCAAGATGAAGTTGAGACACAAGGGGAATTGGAGGAAAATAATTGTAGTGTGCCTAATGCAAAGGTGTTTGATGGATGCCATGTGGACAAGTCTCTTTTAACTGAAACTCAGATTCAAGATATACAGGAAGATTTCCATTACACGAGAGTAGATGTTAAACTTCATGCTGATTTGTACTCGGCTTTCGCCAAGATTAAGCACCAACTAAGATGTAGCTTTACAGTAACCTATGCTTTTCCATCCATTTACGCTTCTTTCCAAATGGTGATGTGAATCTCCTTCTGTCTGGTGTTAATAGCTGCAGTGTATTTTGCGCGTCAGCACACACAACGGCTGCAACCACAGTGCGGTCCCCCCATAACAACCCTCTGGATTGAGCTTAGGGGACATCTCTAGGGTCTTCAAGTGGGCACCTTCCGTCCTTAGTGTTTCGTCGACTAGCCCACGACACCTCAAGAGGGCTCGACAGTGACTCTGGCGTCCCAGAGTCCCCCCCCTCTGCCCAGGTCAGGCTGAGGAAACAACGTGGCCTGCCTCCATGTTTGAGAGGTCCTGGATCTTTCTGGATTGAGCGTTGCCTGAGGTCGGTTCCTGTCAGCAAGCCGGGCATGAACACGTCCTGTGCACCGCCGTCCTTTTGGATCAGTCAATCTGACCGGACTTTTCTGTCTCGCCGACTCCGAAGTCCCCCGTGAGAGCGGCTTCTGTGTCCTGTGACATGCCAGTTAGCAAGTAACTCAGCCCAGCTTACTGACCTTTACATCCTTCCTGCTGCTCAGGTTGCTCCTTCCTCATAGTTCACATTAGGGTTGGGCCGATGGACGATATCATCATCCATTATGGTGGCTGACAGACATCACGATGTTTAGACGGCACTACCCCGCCCCCACGAACTGGGAGAAAAATAGAGTTGACTTTATAGTTATTTACACTGTGTGTCTGACATCAATAAAAACCGTCGGCAAATATATTTGAATGGTTTGTTATTGCTGCTTCCATAGACACCATTGTGTATTTTACAAACTATAAATGTGTTGTTTTGCTATAAATTATATGTATTTAAATGTCTGAAACCTAAAATAAACATTATGTGGTTAAAAACACTGAACAGTTGTGGTATACCAAAGAGTATAGAAGTACCAAGAGGCGAAACTCCGTTGCAGTTTTGGTAACAATCGCTAGATGGCGCTGCTGTCGCGCTGACGCCATTTTGGACTGAACCAACGGTTTTACCGTTAGCACAACTGTACAGCATTATGTCTGGAAATAATTGGAAACAAAGAAAACAGTGTTCTGCCACCAACTGCAAAAACCACCAGTGTACAACCAATCAACTAGCATTTCATAGATTCCCCAAAGATCCAGACAGAGAGGTAAAGTAGAAAAGGTTTTTATTAACGTTAAAGTGAGCAGCGTACGTACGTCTCCATATGTAACGTTAAATAAGTAAGTAAGTAAGTAAAATTTATTTATATAGCACCTATCACAGATAAAATCACAAAGTGCTTTACATAGGCAGTTTAACAAAATAATAACAATTCAGACACATCATACAGAAATAAAAATAAAAAATAAAACAAAACATACAAACAGAATATCTCAGTCAACTGAAAGCTTGTCTAAAAAGTACTTTTTAGCTGTTTTTTAAAAGAATCAACAGAATCGGCCACGCGCAACGACGAGGGCAGGGCATTCCACAGTTTGGGAGCTACTGCATAAAATGAGCGCTCACCCCAAGTTTTAAGGCGTGTTTTGGGGACCATCAGGAGGTTTTGACCAGAAGAACGAAGAGTGCGGCCGGAAGAATATGAGGTCAGCATGTCGGCGATATATTTGGGGGTCTGTCCATGTAGTGCTCTAAAAGTTAAGACTAAAATTTTAAACTCAATTCTATATTTTACTGGAAGCCAGTGAAGATTAAATAAGATGGGAGTAATGTGAGCCGTTCTGTTAGTTCGTGTAATTAGCCTGGCTGCAGCGTTTTGCATCAATTGAAGACGGTTCAGAGAAGATTTGTTTAAACAGGTAAAAAGAGAATTACAATAATCAAGCCGTGAAGAGATAAAAGAGTGAATGATCAATTCCATGGTAGCTTTAGGTAAAATAGATCTCAGTTTAGAGATATTTCTCAAGTGAAAAAAACAATTTCTGACCAACTGTCTAGAATGACCATCCAGAGACATAGATTGGTCGAACAAAACACCCAGGTTTCTTAGACTCATCTGGAAGGACGAGTCCAAGGAACAGAGGTGTTGTTAAATTTGGGGTAGTTTTTGTTCTGGAGCTATGATCAATGTTTCAGTCTTTTTTGTATTTAGTTGTAAATAATTATTATATAACCAGGTCTTAATGCATGACAGGCATTCTAATAAATCGGTTAATTTACCTAATTCTGACTCATTAAAAGAGCAATACAGCTGAATATCATCAGCATAAAAGTGATAGGACACATTATGAAAATTACGAATTATTTCACTAAGGGGGCTAATGTACAATAAAAACAAAATTGGACCGAAAATCGAACCCTGAGGAACTCCATATGAAAGCGGCGTCATGTCAGACAAGATGTTGTTTACGGACACACAAAATGATCTATCACTCAAGTATGAAGTGAACCATTTTAGAACAGATCCAGAAAAACCCAATTCATTACGTAGACGATTTATCAAAACTCCATGATCAAATGTATCAAATGCCGATGATAAGTCAAGTAAAATTAACACAGTGTATTGATACCTTTAGCAGAGCAGTCTCAGTAGAATGGAATTTGCGAAAACCTGACTGAAATACAACATAAACATTTTTTCCTTCTAGAAATGAAGTCAGCTGCCCCGCCACCACTTTTATTATTACACCAATTTAGATACACCACACAATTTTAGATAGAAAGGGCAATTTAGATATAGGCCTGTAGTTAGTCAGTTCAAAATAATCCAAATTAGGTTTCTTTAATATGGGGCTGACAACTGCTTGTTCAAAATTGATAGGCACAGAACCAGATAAAAGGGAAAGGTTAATCAGTCTAACAACATACGGACCAACTAAATCGAACACTTTTAACATCAACGAAGTCGGCAATACATCAAGCGGACTTGAAGATGGTTAAACTTTGCTTAATAAGCCCTTAATGTCCTCTCCATTGACAGGTGAAAAAGTATCCCATGAGTATGAGGCAGCTAAACCACAGGATATGGACTCAAGGGATGGATTTATAGTAGCTCTAATATCTTGCACCTTATTTACAAAAACCTGTAAAAACCTATTACAGTCAGACTTTGAGTGCACAGGCACTTGGGAAGCAGGAGGAGAGACAATCTGAGATATGGTATCAAACAGGACTTTAGGATTTTTCTTGTTCAGGGTTACAAGATTCGAAAAATAAACTGACCTGGTCTGTTTTATCATAACATTAAGCACTGTGATAAGCTCTTTCAAATGCAGTCTATGTACTTCCAGACTAGTTGATTTCCACAAACGTTCAACTTTACGGCACTTTCTCCTGAAAGACATTATTTCTTCATTCAACCAAGGGCATGGATTCTTAGGGGATGTGCTTTTATTTTTCAGAGGTGCAACATTATTTAAAATAGACAAACAATGTCTATCAAAAGACTGAAGAAATGAATCAACGTCACTACACTCAATAAAAGAACTAGGGTCAAATGCCTCAGAAAATTTCTCAACTGTGGTTTGGGTAATTATGCGTTTTTGCAGCATAGGTGTACATGGAGGACAATCAATAGTAAATGACAGGTTAAAAAATATGCAGCTGTGGTCACTAACATTAATGTCCATAACACTCAATTGTTCAATGTTCAGGCCTAAAGAGAAAACAAGGACCAACGTATGGCCTTTTATATGCGTGGGACCAGAAACACACTGTTTAAAATGAAATGATTCAGTGAGAGTTATGAACTCAGATGCCACAGCACAAGAAGCGTCAATATGGAGGTTAAAATCCCTGAGTAACAGAACATTTTCAAGTTTGATAATTGAAGATAAAAACTCTGCAAAATTCTCTAAAAACAAGCGAGCAGGACCAGGAGGTCGGTAAATTAAGACACAATAAAATGGAGCAATATTTCCAACCTTAGTCATCTGTAGCTCAAATGTTCAACAGCCTGCAACAGAAACGGTCCCGGTACACGAGCGCGAGTCCACCACCTCGCCGCGACACCCGCGGTGTCCCGAACACAGAACAGTCCGGAGGACAAAGTTCGTTGAGATGAGTGTACTCCATTTCTCGCTGCCAAGTCTCAGGAACATAAAGTCAATATGTTCCTTTGTGAATAAATCATTGAGGATGAACGTTTTGTTAGGATGGAGCGTGTGTTAAACAGAGCAAATCGAGCCGGCTGGGCACGTTCTAATAGGTCGTGATTGTTACTTGCTAACTGGCATGTCACAGGACACAGAAGCCGCTCTCGCGGGGGACTTCGGAGTCGGCGAGACAGAAAAGTCCGGTCAGATTGACTGATCCAAAAGGACGGCGGTGCACAGGACGTGTTCATGCCCGGCTTGCTGACAGGAACCGACCTCAGGCAACGCTCAATCCAGAAAGATCCAGGACCTCTCAAACATGGAGGCAGGCCACGTTGTTTCCTCAGCCTGACCTGGACACCAGCCCTGGAACCCCGCTTCCTTCTCCTACCGCGAGGCTTCGTTACTAGCATGTACATCGGCGATGACGTGGAATATTCCAAGTTTGGAGGGAAAAACTCTGTAGTCCTGGCCCAGGTAACCGAGAAGTCGTTCATGGACCTCTTGATGCGGAATAACGTGTGGCGATCGTATTTTAAAACAGCTGAGACACAGCTACTTGTTAACAGGGCTGATATGACAAAAAACAACACCAGAAAAACCACAGATACACGTGAGAAAAGAGTGAAAGCAGAGGCAAAGTCGATCACAGGCCTCATCTTGCTAGATCATAAGCAAACTTAAAATGATAATTAATGAAATAGCGGCATGGATGTACAACAGTGAGTGCAGGAAGGTTGTGTGTGACAAGGAAAAGTGCAAAAACACTCTTGTATACATGGTAAAACTATTCAATAGAGTCAGAATCCATCATATATTACGGACCCAAAATCGACAACTCTCACAGCCCAAACAGAAGCGCAACAGAATTTTTTTTAAAGCTAAGTCATCTGTACATTAACTCTCTCTTTCTGTATCAAATGTAACATGTAGTACAAGGTTTTTATCAGTCAAGATAAATTAAATTATAATAAAACTAAAGACTAAAACATATAGAACAGCTAATATACTTACCATTGCCATTCTATTTGTAGTAACGTAAATGTGTGCACTTTACTTGCACAATGTTTGATTTGTTGTGTGTAAGTTAATACAGGCAGAAATGATGTGATCTACTTACCATCACCAATTATTACTGGTCATTTTGTGACGATCTTCTATTACTATTAAATATTCTCTCTTGACTAATGTGTTGTCCCTTTCACCTACTCACTGTTCATTGTGTTTTGGCTTTTTCAATGAATTTGTTAATCATTTCATGAGGAACATTGGCTGTTGTTACTGGTGTTGTAAAATTGTACTGTGTATGAAAACGGGAGTTATCCCCAAAAGTTATTGGGGTAAATAAATAGCCTATTTGACAGCTTCATGCTCTATGACGAAATTGTTTAATTATAAACCGATCCATAAGCATTATTTTGTTGTACATTATTCAACACGCCGTTTTAGTTTAGGCTATAGAGATATTAAAAACTAGAAACTACTATTTAGTTCCATTAACCGCTTTTGAATTGGAACCGGTTCCGTTCAATTCTATGACAGCTGTGTTGCGTTCAGTCCAAGATGGCGGAACTGCTGCTCTGCGCATGGGCGCGTTTGTTGCAATGGAACGTTCTATTGAGTTTCGCCTCTTGGTACTTCTATGCTCTTTGGGTATACGATAATTCACCATGACGTCACAAGAGTAATAGACGTTCTTCCGGGTGGCAAAAGCCGAAGCGTTCCTATGGCAACACTAGTAAATTGCTTGGAAGGGAGACACACCGTCGGCAGTAGTCTAATCTAAATTTCAACAGTTGATTAAAAAACAGACATGGTGGAAATTCAGACATAGTTAACATGATCATTAGAGCTTAGATTCTTTGATCTAGAGACGTGCACTCCCAACGCAAAAGAGTGCGGCGCGGCACTAGATCTGATGGCCGAGTGCGAGCGCGAGCGCGGGCGGTAATGCACTCACTCTGTGTGTGCAGATTGCGGGCGGATAAAACGATTCGCGGGACTCCCGCAAACTAGAAATATCTATGAATAAAACATATAAAAACTAATACATTTTTATTCATCTGTTGCAGAAAAGCAACAAGAAAAACTAAAACAAAATAGAAACGATTTACAGGCCTGAGTTTCTTTTTATAACATGTTTGCAGCCTTGAGCGATGTAGCCAATCATAGACATATGTGTTGATTTCTTGAACGCAATGGCCAATCAGAAGCATTTAAGATAGTCTCCCCTCACTGCTCAAAACTGACATTTTGATCAGAGCTGAATTCTGTATGCTGGCAAATCCTCTAATTATAACAAACAAAGTGTATATATTATGAAAGATTCATTGTGCAGTCAGCTTCATTGATAATAACAGAGATGTGTGAGATCGCGATGAACAGCTTTTTAGGAATTATTAAGGGAGCGCACTTTGAGCGCATTCAGTCATTGCCAAACCATGCACGCAGTAGCCTGCTTGCTTTTATGTTATAACAGTGGTTTGTGTGTTATTATTTAATAAAAAATAATTTATCAGGAGCATTTATGCTGGTGTGTATGATGGTGACACGTAGGCTAACTTGAAAGCATTTGGAGGTACAGAAAAAAAGTCTATTTGCGGGCGGGAGCGGGACAAAACATCAATGTTGCAGGCGGGAAAAAGTAACGTAGAAAGTAGTTGAGAACGTCAGTTATAACGACCCACGTATTAAAAATGGTTGGGTTTAAATCGGGCTCATAATTACAGTTAATCTGTCGGGCCGGGAAGCGCAAAGAAGACAACATGCACTACTTTTGACGACGTCCACTCGCGTTAACCTCCTCACCCACAGGTTCCGCTGGATAGATTAACTTTTTTCTGAAGGAAATCGATTAAACCCTACACCTTTTGCTGTATATCTGGCGGCGCAACCCCAAACACAACACGTTTTCGCCATCGTTTCAACTTTGATCAACAACAAAGATTTTAACTATGTAACTGTTTACAGTAGCCAGCTGGATCTCTTCAGTTGGTCAGTAGAAGCCGCTCGCGTTCTGCCACCCGGAAAGTATCTTGGTGCCTATTGTTTACAAACATTCTGAAATGCCCTATAGCCTATGACAAGCACTGAGCGCGTCCGTCTTTGGCTCAGCGCCAGCCATAGCGCGAAAGCACAGTTTGAATCTGGCAGTGATGTCACGTCACTGTACATTCGCTCCTTAGTGCTCAGCTGCTGCAGAGTTTGCCGAAATCGAAATTGCTGATGAGATATAGAGGAAAATATCTAGTGGAAAATTAGAATGTTACCCCCCCCCCCCATCATCGTCCATCGCGATGTTTCACTGTAGACATCGTCTGATACCAAATTGGTAAACATCGCCCAACCCTAGTTCATATGTGACCTAACCACAATCTCTCACAATCTCTCCGCAACCCGACCATACGCGCCAACCCGTTTGACTAAGGCTGTCGAGCCCCACTGCCGTCATTAAAGCAGGTTCAGTGGCAACGGTTCTGTATTGCATACTACCGCAAAACACAATATCTGTTCAAACACTTCTTTTACATCTTGGCCAGGGGACTACAGATGAAAAATAGCATTTTGGCTAATCCTGGCTTTTTTTAACCATGTTTGTTCATATGTTTATGAAATTGCACTGCCCTTCTTAAATAAACCAATATAATAATAATAACACCAATCCTCATTCATGCAAAATACACAGGAACATAATATTACAATGTAAACTATACAAATAAACTAACAGACTCTTCGAGTTTTCAAGAATTCTTCTAAACCATAGCGTGGCGGCCTGTACACAGCCAGCCAGAATCTTTCCGTCTCAACCACAGCCAGTTGCTGCTCCTTTCTGCTGCTTCAGATAAGTTCTTTACTGTGCGACGCAACTCTTGGCCACTGAATCCGACGTCTCTGAGGAACCGGGTTGTAGAGTGTGCCACAAATCCTTGACAACCCACTTCCACTGGATAAACCTGGACTCTCCATCCTCGCTGTTCTGCTTCAGTGGCCAGATGAGCATACCGCAGTTTCTTCCTCTCATATGCCTCATCTACAGCATCCTCCCATGGCACTGTTAACTCTATCAGTTGAACAATGCGTGCTGATGCAGACCACAAAACAATATCTGGTTGGAGGTTAGTGGTGGCAATCTCAGGTGGAAAAATAAGCCGTTGATCAAGATCAGCCAGCATTTTCCAGTCATGTTCCTAACAGAACACTGACATGTTCTCTGGTACTGGGTGTTGCGGGTGAGGAGCTGGCTACAGATGTAACAACAGACAACAATGATTTCATAAAACTGTATGATGTATATTTGCACTATTACAGGCCTGAGTCAATTTCTGTGGATT
Organism: Gila orcuttii; assembly: GCA_026230005.1. Classification (NCBI taxonomy): domain Eukaryota; kingdom Metazoa; phylum Chordata; class Actinopteri; order Cypriniformes; family Leuciscidae; genus Gila; species Gila orcuttii. The sequence continues at coordinate 42,196,351 of JAPDVR010000014.1, read as the reverse complement.
TTTATATAACCAATACCTTTGAAATGCAGTGCAAAGTTGTTCACTGTCTCTGTTGAATCAAGGAAATCAGTGGCTCCTTTGCTGCTCAGTTCAAACACCTCTAATGTGGACTTTTGGCGGTCAAATGATAAAATGGCTGTTTCCACACCCAAATCCTCAAGCTTGGACACCTTTACAATATTTAGAAGAAGACAACCACAAAAATAGTAAATAATTGATTATACACAAAACCTACTTTTAAAAATTCAACACACACTGAAGAAACAACTCATAACAGGGCTTGGCAAAATAAAAACAGTGTTGTCACACGTGGCAAATAAGTGGTCAAGGACCACCCAGGGTTACATTAACTATAAATTAGTTGTTTACATAGAGTCCAAATGCAATAATTTTGACTCATAGTCATTTGTGACTACTAATGCTTCAATTGACCACCTTGATGTGAATAGACTAGCCCAACCAGTAGGAACTTAGTTTGAGAGGGTGGTATAAGCCTTTGACAATTTCTTCAAAGTGAGAATATTTGATGTTGATAGCCATGTAAACAACAATCTGCTGGAATATTTATTTGGGATGAATTCATTTGAAATGATGAAAAAAATCTACAGATCAACAATCCAGTTGTCTGTCAAAATGATCTGCTCACATCACAATTGCTGTCGATCATCCTTCCATCTAATACTATAATAATACCACAAATGCCTAGTAAATGAAGCCATTTTCCAAACCTCTAACTTCAGCTTCTTAAGGTGCATTTTAATTCGGGCATCCCTCATCTCAGGGCTAAGGTCCTGTGTCTGCCCATGTGCCCTCAGTGCTGCTGCCTCTTGGAAGTATTTCTGCTTCTCATCTTCCCCCAATGTGGCCCACCTGCCCTTCATATCATTCATTGTGCCTGAGGAAAAAATAGATGCACAGAAAACTTAACACTTTAGATTCAGCATCTCTTTTTTAAAGTAAATTCATACAACGACAATCTGTCCAACACACTGGTTTACTTGGGTTGTGAAACCCATTTCTCTGTAACAACTCTGTAAAAACAAGATAAAATGTAAAGTAGATGACCAGATGATTCTTTTCAATACACACAGCAGTCTTACGTTGATGAATGCAACTTGCGTGAGTGAAGTACTTGCCAAATACTATCTTGAAAATCTGTTTCATGACCCTTGTAAACCCCTGATGTCAACAGGACCACTATGTTCAAAAACAAACCATTTAGTATAACAATTAGAAGCAGCCGTTCAATTTTGTCTCTCACCTTTGTTTTTGAATATGTCCCTACAAAAAAGATTGTAAGGCGACAGGTCTCTAATGTGAACTTTGGCCTTTGATGGCCGGGGTTCAGACGAAGCTTTTGTAATTTCTGATCTTTTGTAATTACCGATCCAGTTCTGGAAAACAAAAACAAAATATAACGAAAGAGTATTAAACTGAATGTTAACAAAACAATTCATCTATACAAGCAGTGCAGCAGAATGATATATTTATTTGACATGTTGTTTGTTAGTGTGGCACTAAAGTAAAACTTACTTCTATGACACTAGTGTCCAAACCAGTATCAGATGCAGCTCTTGGAATTAATTCTGACCCAACTCGTTTCATTCCATCCTCAAAAAAGGATTTCAGGGTTTCCTTTTGATTCCCATTAATGGGAGTTCTCTCTTGTTGAATAACAACAAAGAAAGAAAAAGCTAGTCAGTAATAAATCAGTAATAAAAAAAGACAGTGTTGCAGATCATACCATCGTTCTCAGACACACTTGTCTAATGCTTCTAGATTAGCAACTGCAAGGCTTACCTCTCTGGGCCATCTTCAACCTAAAACATAAACAGAAAAACTTGCACTAGACAGATTTGTGAACGGGCCCTTTTCTCTAAAAAGGCCAAAACCAAATTTTGGATTGTTCAACAAAGACATAGAGCATGGAAGTAATAAAACAAACTTACCACAGAAGTCCTTGCAATCCACTGGAAATTGATGCTGTAAAGGGAGAGAAAAAAGTTAGGTAAAGAGATATTAATGTTACGCAGGCAGACAGACAGATAGATAAATAGACATTTTTTTTCAAGTTCAATGTCAAGGACAGCAATACATGTGACACACAGTCACACACAGACACCACGGTCTATATTTACTTCTAATAGATTGCCAGTATCCGTCTTTTGCATGAATGTAATTGAAAGCTTTTTTCAAACCCACAAAACTTTATTTTACATTCTAGTCGAGATCCCAAGGTTCCCAAACAGCCATAAAATACGTCATGGGTTTGAATATTTCACTCAAGTCAATAGGAGTAAGATTAGGCCTATGATGGGCGTTAACGACCATACAATATTATGCAATAGGCTGCTTTACAGTGTGGAAAAAGTCATTTTTACAGGCTAACTTTGTGTTTAATTAGAAACTAAATTTCCCCATTAGCTTCATACGTAAAAACATGCTTATTGGCAACGTTAAAGCTCAAATAAAGCAAGTAAGTTAAGGTAATGATAGGCTAATAACGTAACGTAATAGGGCCTAATGTTAGCCTATATAACGTTTACAAAATAATCGCAATATGCTTATGTCATGTCAACACTCATGTCACGCAACATTAAAACACATTTTATGTATTGTTTTCCATTATTGACTAATTAATTACAGTATAAATGATCGGTTTTATCATTTAAATGTTCTTACCTGAAAATATCAAGCGCGAAATATCACAATACGGTTATCTCATGTCAACACTCATGTCACGCAACATTAAAACACATTTTATGTATTGTTTTCCCTTATTGACCAATTAATTACCGTTAAATGCTCGGTTTTATCATTTCAATGTTCTTACCTGAAAATATCAAGCGCGAAATATTGCAACGTTGCTGCGTCATTCAGTAGACTTCCGATTACCGGCGAGCTGGATTCCTCTGGGATTGGATCTGGAGTCTTCTCTTGTATTTGTCGGTGATTAACCATGTGGATGGATAATAACAGCCTTCTGAGCCTACCAGTAGGCGCAGCAGGCCACTACTGGCCCATATATATGAGCTGATAACCACTGATAACGCCCATTCAATCGAGTGATAACATTCGAAGCGGGTGTTCTTCCTCTCATATGCCTCATCTACAGCATCCTCCCATGGCACTGTTAACTCTATCAGTTGAACAATGCGTGCTGATGCAGACCACAAAACAATATCTGGTTGGAGGTTAGTGGTGGCAATCTCAGGTGGAAAAATAAGTCATTGATCAAGATCAGCCAGCATTTTCCAGTCCCTAGCAGCTTCCAGTTGTCCTGAGCGAGAATTCGTTTTAACACCTTTTTTAAAAAAAACAATGTTAAAAAGCAAATTTTAACTAAATATGTAAACTGTCCAGATAAGAAATACTGAACAATTCAAAATACAACGGCAGATTTCTGTCTAGCTTTGTCATACAAAATTTAGATACAAAAATAAAATATACATAAATCCTAAATAAACAAAGATGCATGAAATGTGCAATAGAAATACAAATTTTGCAGTCTTAAATATATGAGCAGAGCAAAATATTGTGTGACTCAAATCTGTGTGATGAAGATGAAGATGATGATGATGATGATGATAATGATGATGATGAAGATGATGGTGATGATAATGATGATGATGATGATGGTGATGGTAATGATGATGATGATGATGATGATGATGATGATGATGATGATGATGATGATGATGATGGTGATGATAATGATGATGATGATGATGGTGATGGTAATGATGATGATGATGGTGATGATGATGATGATGAAGATGGTGATGATGGTGATGGTGATGGTCAAGTCAAGTCAAATATATTTATATAGCGCTTTTCACAATACAGATTGTATCAAAGCTGCTTCACAGTATCAATCAAAATAACTTAACAATGTTTGTTTATTACTGGAAAAAAGACATCCAAGTTTGGTAGAGCTGATCAATGGTATGATTGGTTAATTAATTTGAATATCCCCAACTGAGCAAGCCAAAGGCAACATGGTGATGATGATGGTGATGGTGATGATGATGATGATGATGGTGATGATGATGATGGTGATGATGATGAAGATGGTGATGATGATGAAGATGGTGATGCTGATGATGAAGATGGTGATGATGATGATGATGAAGATGGTGATGATGAAGATGGTGATGATGAAGATGGTGATGATGATGATGAAGATGGTGATGATGATGATGATGATGATGATGATGATGATGAAGATGGTGATGATGATGATGATGATGATGATGATGATGATGATGATGAAGATGGTGATGATGATGATGATGAAGATGGTGATGATGATGATGAAGATGGTGATGATGATGATGAAGATGGTGATGATGATGGTGATGATGATGATGGTGATGGTGATGATGATGATGATGGTGATGATGATGATGATGGTGATGATGATGGTGATTATGATGATAGTGATGATGAAGATGGTGATGATGATGATGATGGTGATGATGATGAAGATGGTGATGATGATGATGATGATGATGAAGATGATGATGATGAAGATGATGATGATGATGATGATGATGATGTCAGTGATGTTCTTGAGAACATGATGAAGGGTTTGATGAGAATCTCTCCTCAGTTTTGACATCAGAATCAAACTTTACAGGCCCGTCTGGATCACAGGACACTAGAAATCACAAATATATATCAGATTATCTTCATATATATGGAACAGACTAAAATGTGATGAAAGATTAAATTAAGTTCAATAATGATCAAACACTCACACAATGGATTTAGTTTCTTTACTGTCACATCTATGAAGTCTCTGTCCTCTTTCCTCTCGTGATTCACTGGTTTGTGTCTCATTTCTGTCCTCCGTTTTTCTCTCAGTCTTCTTGTTTTCTGCTGATCTGTGATTTCTGCTGATTTTCTTTCTCCTCTTCATTTGAATCTGTTCAATCACACAGACAGAGTTTCATTAAAGCGATATAACATCATATCACGAGACATCAGATCAACTCCTGATCAACATCTGCATGAGCTCAGTGTTATTAAAATATTATACTACAATATTCATATTCATCAAATATATAAATGTGATGTTATGTGAGAGTCCTGATCATAATCATCTTTCTCTTCTCACCTCATGTTTTATCATATTTGATTCATCAGAACGACACTTTACAGCTCCGACTGGATCAACAGAGACTGTAAATGAAGGAAAACATCATCATAATTACAATACAGTGGCTGAACTAGATTCAACATTTGTGATAAAATAGCAAATAATCCAGTCATCGATATGAAAATAAAGCTCCTCAGTGTAAGCCCGTCTAAATCGGCCCAATGGCGGTTCTGATAGAACGGGTCACGGTGTGTGTTACTGTCTTTCTGCGTAGCAAAGTAATTTAATTCCATTTAAGATATAATCTGACTCCATTTTATCACAACCTTGAATTTGGGTTAGATTGCTGTAAGGAACCCATAACTGGACTGCTATTCTCCTCCTGGTCGGCAGGGGGCGCCGCTCACCAGCTCCTGCTGAACACACCACTCATTATGCCTGATGAGTCACACCTGTGTCTTGCCCTGTTTAAGTGGGGTTGTGTCATGCTTTATTGTTCAGTCTTGAGCCTATATGTTACCTGTTACAAGTTAAGTCTTTTGAAGTTTAAGTTTTTGGACCAGGGATGAAGCAATGAGGCTTTCCCCTAACTGTTCTGGGAAAATCTTCAAAGCTTCAATAGTGTTGAGAACAGCGCCATCTGGTGCTTATTTAAAATAAAGCAGCCAGAAGCCTATGTAAGAAGCTCTGTCAGATGAAGCAACCACAACACACGCCATAGTTTCAATGTTATGTGTACAAATAAAAGCCTTACACGTTTCTGTTTGATTTGTCCATTAAATAAATTCCTTTACCCATTAAAGTGTGACCTTAAAATATAAAATGAGCTTATATGATTCAGTAAGATCTGATGTAGGCCTAGAGCCTACTATCTCTCCCCACTCACACACACACGCACACCCACACACGCACGCGCACACGCGCGCACACACACACACACACACACACACACACACACACACACACACACACACACACACACACACACACACACACACACACACACACACACACACACACACACACACACACACACACAGTGAATAAGGACATTGTGTGATAGGATCATCTGTTATTAAATGTGCTTATGACACTTCCCAGTGATAGTGCTTATGTAACTGTAGGAATGACAGAAAGGTGATAAAGTTTTTTTCTAACCCTAACCCTAACCCTTGGGGCTGAGTCTATTTCTCCTCTTAGACTAAGTGAAAGAGTGTTCTCTAAGGCTGGGGAAGTACCTAGGAGGCAGGGGTACAAAGAAACTGTAATGCCAATCAATGTATATACATATAGATGGGGGTAGACATGTTTCTGCATTCTCCAGTATTCAAGTGGATCTTCAGCTCTTTGTATGTTTGTCTCTGTAAGGCATTTATCCACTTCTACGATCACATCAGAAAGCGGCATTTGAGCTTTGTTTGTGCTGGTCTACAGCACTGTCCAACAGAAGCCAAAGGTTTCCACCTCAGAAGTGTGAGGAGAAAAACAATTGATTGGGAGTGACTGTACATGTACATTGACTGAATATAAGACACATCAACGGTCAACAATTATAAAATACAACACTAAAATAAGTACAATTTTAAATAATAAATAAATAAATATATATTTATTTATTTTTTCTTCTTCTTCTTTAGAAATGCATACATACATTGGAAGCTATCAGCTCATAATATTCCCAGATAGGGGAAGTCTTCCTTTTTTTGGGCTGTTTGCCATTGCTCTAAATACAAACCCTTCACCAAACACAACACCCTATCCCCTGTCCACTAAGCCCACCCTATCCCCAAATAACAATAATAATACTTAAAAACACCAAAAGTGGAAAGATTTTACAAAAATAAAAAGACACAACAACAACAGAAAATAATACATAGTTTTGGTTATTTAAATGTAAGTTATTGATTAACTTTCAAAGTACAGCACTCTCCTCACAAACCCATCAACCAGACTGAGCCGACAAGGACTCGTTAAGTAAGATCTGGGATTCGAGCCTTCTGACACCCAAAGCGAAACACGCATGTGATTGGACAGAATGTGAGGCTTAATTTGTCATCGATCACGTGACTCCGGGAAACCAATACACAACCCGATACGGGGCTTCAATAGAAATTGCGTCGCATGTGCGATACGCACATCGAAGCTTCAGTGTCATACGTTACATCACTACCTAGAACAGCCTTGTTACAATTGTCCAATTGGTTATTGGTCAATTATGTAATAGTTTAGCAATAATATCAATTATTCTATTTAACTCTTTAGTTTATATTTTACTCGTTCATTAGGAAGATATGTCGCTCAGAGAGTCTTGCGCCGTCCGTTTACGCGGATCTCAGGATCACAAACTCGCCAGCCTGATCGATAACCAGAGGTTATGGCTAAAGCGATTCAACAATGCCGCCGCACACGCTTGCTATTGTTAAAGTACCCATGTAGCCCCTACAGTCGCCCATATAACAACTTAGTTAAAGCCTGATCGATAACCAGAGGTTATGACTAGTACATTAAGATAATGCTGGTTTAACGCTTGCTATTACCTTAATAGTATTTTTATCTAGCCCACTATTTGCGACTGATAAGAACTTAGTTTAAGAGGCATTCGGCAACTATTTCAACTTAATAAAACCGTTTAGAAATCATTTGGATGGTTTAAAGACCTGTCCTGGTGAGAATGGTGACTTTCCCCGCTCCCCCCAGCGTTCCCAGGCAGAAAACCAGCCTTGCAACATGAGGACTAACGTCCCGGTAAGTTGGAAATAGGAAGTCTCGTGAGAAGCGAGAACGAGCGAGAAACACGAACTGCTTTACGGCAATTCGACATCAGGGCTGCATTCCAGTCCAAAAATGCCATGCCCTTCACTCGCTAACTTCCCTCCGTCTCGTTCACTCGGATGTGCGTCATTGCTTACGTTGCACGAGTGCCCACTACTGGCGGAAACTGCAATGGGCTAAACTGGAACTTCCTAAGCCCTTGATCACTTGGAATCAGCTATGGAGTTGATTTATTATTATTTTTTTTTTCCTTTAAGAACTTGTTTAATGCAGCATCCAAATGTATATAGGTGTGTTTGGGTTGTTTTAAATTTTAAAAAAATTATAATTAATATATCAGAGTTGTTTGTGGTGATGGTGATTAGACGAGATCTGCGGTGACGTCACAATCGTGTTGCATTGTGGTATATGGAACTGTCTGAAGTGTAGGCTACATATGAAGTAGACTCGCTGGGAACGAGGGTCTGTCCATATAAACTTCAAGAGGAGCAACGACCAAACACTATCATACTCAAGAGAGGATCTACTTCTGTTCCGTTTAGTTGATTATAATTTGCCTTTGGACCTCCCGTATTGGCTGAAAGCAAGGAGGGTGGAAAGCAAACGGCGGCGGAAAAGAGGTCACAGAGGTGGTGTCAGACAGCGTCTTCGACGACGAGGAAACAGACCGCCGTTACCTGCAATAATCCTGAGTAACGTTAGATCTTTACAACAGAAGATAGAAGAACTACGCATCAAAGCTAAAGTATGCTTTGAGTACCGGGATGCGGGTCTTCTGGTGCTTACTGAAACTTGGCTTCGCCATGAGATGCCCAGCTCGTTGATACAAGGTTTTTCTCTTATTCGGGCGGATAGATCTGTCACCTCGGGGAAGAGCAGAGGCGGTGGCACCTGTGTGTTTGTAAATGACCGCTGGTGTAGCCATACGACAGTTAAATCTAAGGTATGTAATCCATTGAACTTTTATGTTTAAGTTTGAGACCTTTTGATCTACCCAGAGAGTTTGGGAACATTCTGATCTGTGTTGTGTATGTCCCTCCGTCGGGCAAAGCAGCAAACGCCGTGAGCATTATAATAGACTGTATTCAAGTTCAACTTCAACATACACCTGGAGCTCCTGTTTTTATTCTCGGTGATTTTAAAGGGGTCATGAACTAGCTTTTTAAAAAAATGTTATATTGTTGTCTGAGGTCAACTTATGACATTCGCTTGGTTTTTACATTCAAAAACATCAAAATGAATAAGTAATAGGCTATTTTCTACCCTAGTTTTGAGCCTAGCTCAAAAACGCTCGGTTTTTATGGGCGTCTCGCATTGAAGACTTGGAAGTAAACGCCCACTGCTGTGAGTGGATAACAGTTTTGCATATTATAAGGAGTTTCAACTCACTCGTCAGTAACGATTAGACTGATACACATGTACACATAATTATTAGATATCAAACGATCTGTAACAATGCAATACTAGCCTATCAGATTATTATTATTTTTTAAATAAAAATTTTACTCACATAAGTGTGTTGCACCATTCCTGTCGGATCCAATATAGAAGGCACAGCACCGTTTTCTAATCTTAATCGGTCTGCAAATCCAGTCTCGACCTGTGTCTTGTTTACAAAACAATCCTCAGTGAAATGAAGCGAACAAACGGACAATGTTTTACCCACATCAGCTGGAACGTCATTAAAAATAAAGTTTAACCAAGCATTCCTATTGGAATCCAGAGGAAGCTTATGCAGCGACTGTCTTCTTCCACAACCAGGCACTGCACAATATTTTGTAAATGTCATGTTTATTGCTCGGTAGCTCGATCCGGTTTGTCATCAGGAGGTAGGCCCATGTTATTTAGCTATGCGTGTAATGCGCGAATCGGTGGGCGGGGCTAAAGTAGCCGTGTTGAAGTAGGCGTTGATCTTCTTCAGCGGGGGTGGTGTTTTATCCTCTTTGACGTCATAGTTCCCCACTTTGAAAAACGACTCGGTTACTAACGTAACCTCGGTTCCCTGAGAGGAGGGAACGAGTATTGCGTAAGTAGCTTACGCTATGGGAAAACTCCTTTTCTCGAGAATATTGAAGTCTTTATGTAAAACGCATTGCAGCTGCACAGCTGACAGCAATGAACGAAGGAGCTCGGTCATTGGCTGTGCTGCGGCAACTTGCTCGAACCAATGACGGGGCGACTCTGAATGCGCGACCAATGAACGCGCTTTGCGCCCGCGCGCGTCAGAGCCCGCCAAGATGGGCGTGGCCAAGCTATATATTGGGCGCCCCGTCATGAGAGTTCTTTAGGTTAAAACGACTGAAGCGAACTAACCAAGCACAAGCACGGCAGCTTACGCAATACTCGTTCCCTCCTCTCAGGGAACCGAGGTTACGTTAGTAACCGAGTCGTTCCCTTTCGAGAGGTCTCTCCTATTGCGTAAGTAGCTTACGCTATGGGAACACCATGCAAAACGCCGTGCGTGCTGAACTTCGCCTTATGATAGCCAGAGGCAGGTGCCTGAGCTAAAAAGCAAAGTTATCATCCAACTAGCCGGCAGAGGCGAGCTTTATATATGGGAAAAAATACAGAGCGGCTAGAAGGCGCTCAGTGTGACACAAGCACATACATAATCTAGATGCGAACTCGCAGTTCAACTAGCATCATGCTGATAGCACATTGGAATGCAATGTCGGGACCTGTAGGTTGTAGAACCTGATAAATGTGGACGGTGAGGCCCAGCCTGCCGCCGCACAAATATCCTCGATCGGTATCCCGCTCGACCGTGCCCAGGAAGAAGCCACACTCCTGGTGGAGTGTGCTTTGACTCCCCAGGGGCATTGAAGTCCCTTAGCTTCGTAAGCCAGCGCTATAGCTTCAACTATCCAGTGAGAGATTCTCTGCTTTGAAACGGCGGAACCTTTCGTACGGTCGCCAAAGCATACAAACAGTTGTTCTGTCTGTCTGAATAGGGCAGAACGCTCCAAATACACTCTGAGAGCCCTAACGGGGCAGAGTAGATTAGCGTCGTGTTCGTCTGCTGGAGACGAAAACGCAGTTAGGGAGATAACCTGTGCTCTGAAGGGAGTGGTGAGCACTTTAGGAATATACCCCTGTTTCGGCCTAAGGACGACCCTGCAGTCGTTAGGACTGAATTCTAGGCAGGCAGCGCTTGTCGAAAGCGCGTGCAGGTCGCCCACTCTCTTGACCGAGGCGAGTGCCAGCAAGAGCGCAGTCTTGAGCGAGAGCTGTTTAAGGTGCACGGTTCGGAGTGGTTCGAACGGGGGCCCTTTAAGAGCGTCTAGGACAGTAGCTAGGTCCCAGATCGGCACTGAGGGGGGGCGTGAAGGGTTCATCCTCCTAGCGCCCTTTAGGAAACGAATAATTAGGTCGTTTCTTCCCAATGGACGTTCCATTACAGGGTCGTGTGACGCTGTGATGGTCGCCACATATACTTTGAGCGTGGAGGGGGTGCGGCCCGCCTCCAGAAGCCCTTGTAGAAAAACGAGTACATTCGTAATCTCGCATGTCTCAGGGTTCAGGCCCTTGGCATTACACCAGTCACTGAACACTTTCATTTCTGGGCATATAAGCGTCTCGTGGAGGGCGCCCGCGCCTCAGCGATGGTTTTTTAGTGCTCCGCTCGCGAGGTTCCTGGGAACCCGTTGAGGGGCCATGCATGAAGGGCCCACAGATCGGGGCGGGGATGAAATATCATCCCGCTGGCCTGACTGAGGAGGTCTGGCCTCAGTGGAATCGGCCGTGGTGCAGATTGCATTTGCATCAGATCTGGAAACCATGTTTGGTTCTTCCAGAGTGGGGCTATCAGCAGCACTGCGTTTTTCTCCTCTCTGACCCGACTGATGACCTGTGGCAGCATCGCGATCGGGGGAAAGGCATATAAGGGGCGGCTCGGCCAGCTCTGGGCGAGCGCGTCCGTGCTTTTCGTGAAGAAAAAAGAGCAGTGCGCGTTCTCCTTGGAGGCGAAGAGGTCGATCTCCGCTTTGCCAAAGGTTTTCCATAACCACTGAATCGTCAGCGGGTTGAGAGCCCATTCTCCTGGGGGAATCTTGTCTCTGGATAGCATGTCTGCCCCCTGGTTCAGGGCGCCTGGCACATGCGCTGCTCTCAGCGAGCGCGAGTTGTGCTGGGACCATAAAATGAGTCTCCTGGCCATTGAATGCATGGAGCTCGACCTGAGTCCACCCTGGCGATTTATGTACGACACTACCGTCATGTTGTCCGTACGGACCAGGACGTGTTCGTTTTTAGATGTGGGAGCAGGGCTCTGAGAGCCAAAGCGACCGCTTTCATTTCCAGACAGTTTATGTGTAGGCGCTTCTCCGGGTTTGACCAAAAGCCGGAGACAGGCCTGCCCTCGTAAAGGGCCCGCCAACCTATTTTGGAGGCATCTGTCATTATCATCTTTCTCCTTGTGTTCACACCCAGACTCACGCCTGACTGGTACCAGTCGGCGGCTTTCCAGTGCGTCAGGGCTTTTATACAGCCGTGGTTCGCTCTGATTAAAAAGTGGCCCGAACGCCACACGTGAGTAGGGACGCGGCTCTTTGAGCCAGCGTTGGAGAGGGCGCATATGCAACAATCCTAGCTGGAGTACGGCCGATGCTGAGGCCATGAGACCGAGCATCCTCTGAAACCGTTTGACGGGGGCACGCGCGCCCGCCCTGAATGATGTTGCAAGGCGCCGGATGGTAAGCGCGCGCTCTGATGAGAGACGCGCTGTCATTTGCATCGAGTCTAGAACTATTCCCAGGAAAGAAATCCTCTGGCTGGGAGATAGTATGCTTTTTGCAAAATTGATTCTTAGACCCAGGCATTCTAAATGGCTGATAATCCAAGATCTGTGTGTTATTAACTGACTCTCTGATTGTGCTAGAACCAGCCAATCGTCGAGATAATTCAGTATTCGCACTCCCCTTCGTCTTAGGGGGGAAAGTGCTGCATCCATACATTTCGTGAATGTACGGGGAGCCAGGGACAGGCCGAACGGAAGTACTGTGTACTGGTATGACTGTCCCTCGAAAGCGAATCTCAGAAACGGCCTGTGATGAGGCGTTATTGGAATGTGAAAGTAAGCATCTTTCAGATCCACTGAGAGAAACCAATCTCCTGGGCGTACTTGCGCGAGGATATGCTTGGTTGTTAACATTCTGAACGAGCGAATCATTAGTGCTCTGTTCAGGTGTCTGAGATCTAGGATGGGGCGGATCCTTTCGTCCCATCCTTTTTCGGGACGAGAAAATAGCGGCTGTAAAAACCTGTCCCGCTCAGAGAGGGGGAAAACAGTTTCCACAGCGCCCTTTTCTATTAGTTTGCGCACCTCGGTGCGTAGAACATGTGAACACTCCTTTCTCACTTTTGTCTCGACCACAGTCGTAAAACGTGGTGGTCTGCGAGCGAACTGGAGCGAGTATCTGTGCTTTACTATATTCAATACCCATTTCGGCATATCTGGAATGTTTTCCCATGCCGCTGCGTGTACAGATATGGGCTGAATACAGGCTAGGGGCGGGCCGCTGTGACGTAGGGACCTGGCCAGCGAATCGCCTGAGCTCGTAGCTCTCAGAGGCGCGGGCACGCGCTGAGCAGCTGAGTGAATGGGCGCGTGTGTGATTACAACAGCGCGCGCTGTGTTTGTAAAACTCGCAGCCTGAGCGGAGGTTGTGTTTGACACTGTAAGGACAGTGTTTATAAGTGGGGGTGCATAAACAGTGTTAGGCACACGCGTCACCTTTATAATGTTTCCCGCTTTTACTGGGGATGAATTTATAACTGTGTGAACAGTGCTTGTGTGTAGTGGTGCGTACATGACCGTAGGCACGTGATCTACATTCATGGGAAGCGCAGCCTGAGCTGGGAATGAATTTGGCACTGTTTTGACAGTATCTGGGAATGCACACTTTGTGGACATGTTAACCCTTAGTGACGCAGGCAGAAAAATACTTTTTTTTTTTTTTTTTTTTTTTTGTGCGTCGCCGTAAAAACGGTGTTTGTTTGCAGATGAGCGAGCTCTGTGACTGGCCCATTGACTGCTGTATGGACATATCCAGCCGCCTGTAAGGGGACTGGGTAATGTTTGAGCTTTTGCAGAGAGTGGTCCGGCTTTTGCGAGACACGCACTCTCTCTTCTCATTTCTGTGGCTAGGACGGCTTTTGAGAGCGCGAGCGGCGTCGAGCGTCAGCCTGAGGCGCGGGCTGAGAGGCGGTGGGAGCTGTTCTAGCCCGCTGCGGCTGTGGCGGTCTCTGTCTGCTCTGCGATGAGCTGGAGCGCTTTGGCAGGAAATGACGCATAGCTTGTGAAGCGTTCTGGGCCTCAGTGAAGCGTTCTGCGAAACCTTTAACCGCCGGTCCAAACAGCCCGCTGGTGGAGATAGGCGCGTCGAGAAATGGCGCCTTATCCGCGTCCTTCATCTCAGTCACAGTCAGCTACAGATGGTGCTCGAGAACAGTCAAATTAGCCATAGCACGGCCAATAGACTGGGCGGTGGCCTTCGTGGCTCGCAGAGCTATCAGTTGCGCTGCGTAGGTCCCTGAAGGCTTCGGGTTCGGGGCCAGACTCGTCCATAGAGCGGAGAAGCTTGGCTTGGAACACTTGAAGTACCGCCATTGAGTGAAGCGCTGATGCAGCTTGGCCGGCGGCGGCGTAGGCGCGACCGGCGAGAGCAGAGGTAGTGCGGCAGGGAGAACACCAATCGAGCCCGAGGTCCTCCACGGCCTTCGAGAGGATGCGGATAATCTCCGTATCCATGGTGGAGCCCGCACTCGTGCTAGCTAGCGTCGACGGGGCGGGGTCGAAAGTGGAGCCCGGCCAGTCGTCAGATGCAGCGTCGATGGACAGGCTGTCATCCACTCCCCCGTCGTCCTCGGACGCGCCGAAAGTCACAAGGCCCACCGCTCTGCTAGAGGGGTGTGGGTCCGGCTGAGTGAACTGAACCGGCGGTGGGGAAGGCAAGAGCGGCGGTGAAGCACGCGGAGACTGGCTCGGCGTGACGTCACTGAGCTCAGGTTCAGGAAGCCTCTGTGAGCGGCGTTTTTTTTTTTTTTAAAGCGCGGCTCAAACAGAGGGGTGGCGGCGATGGGCTCGCTCGCGGTGAAAGCGGCGAAGCGAGCCCGCAGTGTGGAGAGACCCAGGTCGTCACATTCCGGGCATCCGCCCTTGGTCAGAGCAGCTTCTGCGTGGTTCCGGCCCAGGCAGCGAGCGCAGATGATGTGACGATCCCCGTCCGGGAGAAGGTCTCTGCACGACGCGCAGGAAGGCATTTGAAACAACGCCTCAGAAAATTTGCTCTTTTACAAATGTCGCGGGGCGAACAGATGTAAAATACTTGCGTGTGTGGCGCGCCGGATGGCTCAGTAGGATGGTGTTCGAAGGCGGCTGAAGGTGCCGACGTCCTCGTAGCAATCCCGCTGGTATGCTTTTCCACGGCGGCGAAGGCTTTCAATAGTCCGGAGGATCCAGCGAAGAAGGTGTTCGCTGAAGGAGATTAAATCTAAAGAACTCTCATGACGGGGCGCCCAATATATAGCTTGGCCACGCCCATCTTGGCGGGCTCTGACGCGCGCGGGCGCAAAGCGCGTTCATTGGTCGCGCATTCAGAGTCGCCCCGTCATTGGTTCGAGCAAGTTGCCGCAGCACAGCCAATGACCGAGCTCCTTCGTTCATTGCTGTCAGCTGTGCAGCTGCAATGCGTTTTACATAAAGACTTCAATATTCTCGAGAAAAGGAGTTTTCCCATAGCGTAAGCTACTTACGCAATAGGAGAGACCTCTCGAAAGGGAACGAGTCGTTTGCTGAGCCTGGTGTCAATAAAAGCATTTATTGGACTAACAAGGACGTTTTCAGTTCTGAAATTTACAGGATATTCTTATAATATGATGACCTCTTAGATGTCAAAAGCTCAAGGAAAATTTGATTTCTCAGTTCATCACCCCTTTAATCATTGTAAAATGGAGTCTGCTCTCTCTGGGGATGAAAAGTATGTTAAAGACAATACAAGACATAATAAGATATTATACAAATACTATGGGAACATAAAAGAAGCATACACATCCAGATCAAGGCCTCACCTGTCAAATTCTGACTTAATTCCAACATAGAAAACTCTGTTGAAAAGACACAAACCGGTGATTAAGAGCGTTAATGTGTGGTCGAATGACATTGTTGAATCCTTGAAAGGTTGTTTTCTTTGTACTGATTGGGAAGTATTTCATAGCGATGATATTGATGAAACTACCATGGTAATGACAGATTATATTAAATTTTGCACTGATTATGTAGTACCCAAAAAATAGGTGATCACTTACGCTAACAATAAGCCCTACATAACTAAGGAAATTAAAAGCTGTATTAATAAAAAGAAACTAGCCTTTCGTAACCAAGATCATCTCGCAGTAAGTCTGGCACAGAAGCAATTGAACGGTCTATTGAGGGAGGCCAGGAATAAACAAAGAACTCCTGGAGAATAAGTTAAACATGTCTAACCCTAAACAGCTTTGGGATTCTATGAAATCCATAACTAATATGCAGCCTTCAAGGAAATGTGTATCTACTCCTGATGATCTACAGAAAGCCAATGAATTAAATAATTTTTATTTAAGATTTGAGAAGAGCAGCCATACTCCTGTAAATATTATTAGGGATATGGAGACTTCTGATGTTTATAAAGAAAAGTTGCTGATGCTAATCAGATTAACTATTATCTGAAACACATTTGTCTTAAGAAATCGGCAGGCCCTGATGGAATTACAGCCTATATTTTAAAAAACTTTGCAGATGAACTGACTCCAGTATGGCTCCCTATATTTCAACAATCTTTGGATACCGGTATTGTTCCTAGCCTTTGGATAAAAGCTGTGATCATACCGGCTCCGAAGATAGTCAAGCCCGTAGAAAATAATGATTTTAGACCGATCGCGGTAACGTCTGTGATTATGAAATGTTTTGAAAAGTGTATTGTATCTTGTGTATTGTATCTCTTATATATGTTAAAAGCAGAGGTTGCTAACAATTTAGATCCTTTACAGTTTGCCTATAGACCTTATGCGCCAGAGAAACAAGCGCGCCGCCATCTTTGGAATATTGTCTTTGAACTTCCGTTTTTGCGGTCGCTCTGTATATTTCTATGGCATTGCTGTCCAGGAGTATTTAGCTTTTGAAGTGGATTTACTTAATGTTAAGTTAACGAAAGTTATCATGAGGATTGTAATGTTTAAAGCAGATGTCTTAACAAATGTCAGTAGACCGGGAAGATTTTAAAACGAGCCGTTCATTCATAAATAGCAAGATCGCTGTGAAAATACAGACCGGAAGACAAAAGACAAGGAGCGCAGCGCTGAAAAGGGGCGGGGCTACATAAGGTCTATAGACAGGGGAGGGGAACTGAGGATGCTATTAACAGCATTATGCATTTAATTCTAAAGCATTTAGAAAATCACAAAGCCTATGCCCGTTTACTTTTTATTGATTTTAGCTCTGCTTTTAACACCATTCAACCGCCCTTGTTAATCACAAAGATGGAGCAGCTGATTGTAAACCCAGCTATCATAAAGTGGTACTTATCTTTTTTAACTGATAGAACTCAGTGTGTAAAAGTAAACAATTGTCTTTCACAACAAAGGAACATTAGCACAGGTGTCCCACAAGGCTGTGTCAGTTCACCAATTCTTTTTACTCTTTTTACAAATTAATGTTCAAGTAAGCATTCAAAAAATAATATTTTTAAATATTCAGATGACAGCCATCTTAAGTCTACTTTATGATGACGATAATATAGGAAACGGAATAGATTATATTCGATCCAAAATGTATGGTGACCATCGTCAAGTGGTCATACATGACCAAAACATCACCCAAAGCAAACTTACAAGTATTCGGGTGTTTATAGACAGCTCACTTATTTGGAAAACTCACACGGAATGGGTTTGCACCCGGCTGCACCAGAGACTGTACTTCTTACGTAGATTACGTTTTTATGGGGTTAATAAGAAAATCATGATGTTGTTTTGCAAAGCTGTTTTAGAAAGTATTGTTAAGTATGGTGTTACAGTATGATTTTGGAACCTAACTACATAGCTTAAATCTAAATTAGCACACCTGGTGTTGACAGCATTAAAAACAAACTCATTTTTTGTATTCACAGTATGAAATGCTCCACTCCGGTAGAAGATATAGAGTCCCATTGTGCAAACTAAATTGGTATAATAATTCCTTTGTGCCTGTATCTGTACGAATGCTGAATAACAGTTTATCTATTTAATTTTAAATTTGCAAAGTCTTAAATTTACTGTTTCTTTTCTTTTTATATGTACAAGTGCTGGTCATATAATTAGAATATCATCAAAAATTTGATTAATTTCAGTAATTCCATTCAAAAAGTGAAATTTGGATAGTATATTCATTCATTACACACAGACTGTTTATTTCATTTAATTGTGATGATTAAAACTGACAACTAATGAAAATCCCAAATTCAGTATCTCCGAAAAATTAGAATATTACTTAAGACCAGTACAAAAAAAAGATTTTTAGAAATGTTGGCCAACTGAAAAGTATGAACATGAAAAGTATGAGCATGTACAGCACTCAATAATTAGTTGGGGCTCCTTTTGCGTGAATTATGGCAGCAATGCGGCGTGGCATGGAGTCGATCAGTCTGTGGCACTGACAAAACTGACAAAAGGTCATTGCTAAAGAGGCTGGCTGTTCACAGAGCTCTGTGTCCAAGCACATTAATAGAGAGGCGAAGGGAAGGAAAAGATGTGGTAGAAAAAAGTTTACAAGCAATAGGGATAACCGCACCCTGGAGAGGATTGTGAAACAAAACCCATTCAACAGGGTTTCCGCGGGGCATTAAAAATCATTAAAAGTCCTTAAATGGATTTTGTGAAAATTAAGGCCTTAAATGGCATTAAAAAGCCTTAAATTTGATTCCTACAGGCATTAAAAATGTTGATAGTTTTGAAGAGAATCTTATATCAATTTATTTGAATATAGCCTTCATAATTTATAATCTTTATTTGCTGTCGCAAAATATGTACGTTAGTGTGATAAACACGTGGAACCAATTTGGTAATTGCTTACGGCCGGAGCAAAAGGTGACTCGGGCATTTTGTACAGCGGTGGACGGGCCAGAACCTTGGAAAAATGGGAAAGTGCAAATTCATTACATTTACATTTATTCATTTTGCTGACGCTTTTATCCAAAGCGACTTACAATTGCGATGTCAGAGGTCGCACGCCTCTGGAGCAACTAGGGGTTAAGAGTCTTGCTCAGGGACACATTGGTGTCTCACAGTGGATTCGAACCCGGGTTCGAACCCGGGAAAGGCAACAGGAAAGTGTGACGTCTGTGCTTGGAGGAGGCTTGCAAATATTCATGTTAACAGACTAGCGTTTGCTAACACTGGGAATGAAGCAGCCCGAATATGTAGCTAGCTAGCTTAGAATATGCAAAACCGAGGTTGCTGAGCTGAAAACTGAAAAATATAAGTTAGCATGTACAATAAATGACAAGAATCTGGAAACAACTAATACAATATCTCTGGTTTATCCATGGAATCATGCATAGATTTGATACCAAGCTTGGAGGCTTGCAAATATTAATGTTAACAGACTGGCAAGTGTTTGCTAACTTAATGCAAAATAATATTGCTGATATCTACATTTAGATTTTGCTGTGTGTGTTACTTGAATGTGATTCGATTAAGAAGTCTAAATTTAAACTGTTAAAAATAGCCTATATAGAGCGATCGTGTCTCTTTAGAGGACTAGGAGGAAACCAAGCTTTATATTCATGGATTACATGACAGAAGAATCTTAAAACATTAAAAGAACAAAAAGCTGGATTTAAAAATGTTTGTCATTTGTAAAGCAAACTGAGGAAACTTTATTTCAACAATCACACAGAAAACAAGTTATTTCATAAATTTTTCCCTATTGGTTTTAATAAAGGTTCTTTTTTTTTTTTTACAATAGGAAATGAATGCATGTTTTTTTTTTTTTTTTTACTAATGACTGGTTTGTTATTTAGTGCCTGTCAAGATTTCATGAAACAATGGCAGAACTAAACGCCAGCAGCAACGGATCAAGTGGAGTAAATTATTATATCAACGGATCAAGTGGAGTAAATTATGATGATGAGTTGGACCGTCTGATGAAGGAGTTTATCAGGAAACATGAGTTTGCAGCAGCAATAATCATCATCACTTTAGCCATTGAGATTCTAATCATGATCGTAACTCTGTTTGTGTTGTGTGCTCTTATCAAATCTCATCGCTCCACTCCAGTTTTTGTTATTCATTTGATTCTTTCAGATCTCATTCAGATCATTTGTAAATTAATGAGGATTATCACATGGTCAGGTGAACGTTATATGCATAATGCATATCGTTATAGTTTGATTTGATTCCTGGTGCTTCTGACTTACACTTTTCTCATTCTCCCCTATGTAATCATGCTTGTTATACTTGATCTTTTAGAAGTTCACAACAGCGTAGATGTTACATTTTTCATATGTTCTCGTGTATCTGAACCCACTCGCTGACTGTGTATTGTACATATTCTTGAGGCCTGATGTTGGAGGGTTAATGAAGTCTGTTCACTGCTGTTGTAGAACTGACACACATCAGGATTCGACACACAGCCGGGACGAACACTCTCAAGACAGAAGTGCAGCGTTTGCCTGCTGTGTTTCAATGCAAAAGCCTGCGTCTCATTCACGGACCTGCAGTTCAGTTTAAACATCTGCACTCAATACATGAAGTCAATGTCATTCTTCTCACTCACACACCCTTCCTTTCTATGACATTTAGCTTTATTAGAGATAACTCCTGATTCATAAAACTCAATTGCGCTGTTTGCGATCCATTAAACACATACAGTGAACAGAGTTTTATTAAAAGATGTATTGATGTAGCGTTGATGCTTCTGCTGGCGTTCAGTATCAGCAGGACTTTATCATAAGATTTTTTTGTCCATTAGAAGTCAGGGGACAGTTTCGGGTGAACTATCCCTAAAAAGACTTGATTTAAAGTGCACAAAGTATATTAGAAGAGTACTAAGTTTATATACAAATATTAACCAGAGCTTGCATGGAAATTAGGAGTTATTTGTAGTATTGTGTCTTTATAGAAGTGTTTCATTTATGTCACATATCAAGTCAGAGACTGTCCTGTATCAGGAAACATGAAAACAAGTATTTTGGTGTTGATAATGGGAACTTAAGCATTTCTGACATGAATGGAGGCTGGGAAACACTGGCTATAGCCTACAAAATAAGTTAATGACACAAATACTCACAGCAGTTTTGTGGCGAGGGGGGCGTGGTTTAGCGAGGTCTGTGGCGAGGGGGGCGTGGTTTAGCGAGGTCTGTAGCGGGAGAGAGAGGAGGGAGCCGAGAGACGAGTAAGTAGGTCAAGTGCAAATGACTAACATTGTCAAATCCAGCTTTTTGTTCTTTTAAATGTTTTAAGATTCTGTCATGTAATCCATGAATATAAAGCTTGGTTTCCTCCTAGTCCTCAAAAGAGACTCGATTGCTCTATATATTTAAGTTTAAATTTAGACTTCTAAATCGAATCACATTCAAGTAACACACAGCATATCTGATAAAGAGGCTCTGAGTGAGGTGAGCTCATTATCGTAAGAACCAATCACAATCATCCAACGGCTCTGGAACCAATCAAATCAGGACTAGTCACGTGTGTTATGCTATTGTTTGAATTAAAACGAGTACAAACTTTAAACATCTTTGAAAAATATATCTATGATACAAATAATATGTTCCGTTCACAAAATCCTTAAAGGCCTCGTAAACGCAAAGGCTCAAGTATAGTAGTCTGTTTTATTACCAAAAAGATACCCAGAAACAGGACAACTCACTTAAAAACGCAAAGTAGAACTGACACTGAACAAAACAAAGAAATATGAAAGACAACTTAAACCATTTGTTACTTTCCTAGGAGACTAACTGAAGCAAAGAAAACTGAGGCACAGAACCGAAACATAATACAACACCCATACAAACATTAAAACATAAATAAACTTATTGATTCTGGCATCGTTATATATTTGCTGCAGGAGTGAGTTTACAATCCTCTCAAATGTTAAAATGAAATTATTTTTGAATATGCATTGTGGCATTTAAGCTAAATAAACATTTATAGCTTTAGAAAGGCAAAACGTTTAGGGTAACCGCTTGACAATTACACTTTAATTTAATGTAGTGTTCCTGTAGATTACACTGGTCATTCCCAGGAAATGCATGAACGGATAGACAACGGAAGACAGTTAATATGAATGCTATACAAGTCACTTTAGACCATCTGCCACATGCACTAATGTAATGAACGATCTGATGTAAAGTGTTGTGCAAAACGATGTAAAACTACAAGGTTCTGTTTAGACAAGTCTTTATTACTGATATTTGACAAGCGTTTCAGCAGAAGTTCAGGAGCCTTCAGAAGAATCACTAATCTACAAGAAAGCATAAAATAGGCTGTAAATGTCCTGATCATCCGGTCAGGCTTTATTTTTGTGATATGATCAACTGACTTTATATGATTACATTACAAAACTGTTGCATGACATGGTTCATGTTAGCTTATAGTATGAGGATCAATAATTAACCTTTAATTTAATAATTTGATCTTCTTGCTTTACTTGTCATCCTCCTACACCTGAAAGAATAAACAGATTTAGTTGATCTGCAGTGTGTGTCCGTCTGAGTTTTTGATTGCGATCACATCACCTTAATCACAGCAGAACATGATCACGTCATTGAGAGCGGTGTCGTCTCCGCTTCCCTGTTTTCCTTCTACACGGGTCTGTAAGCCACAGATTCCTGTTCCTTCACAGTTTGGACTCCAGTCGCCCCATTCACCCCACTGGCCCCAGTATCTGTTGAAAATTTGAAGCAAAGCACCTGAACTGTGTTTGAACCTGAAAAAAAAAAACAGATGACAATATTGTGATAAATATGTAATTGTGCGGTCGGATTGACTGTCAGTCACATGATCTCCTGCAGCCGAATCACTGCGATCTCGAACAGCAGCACGACTGCCAGTGTGATATTAACTAAACTATTGATGGAGAGAACCGAGTCCTTAAAATAAAACCAGCATGTGTAAGAGATGGTGTGAGAGGTATACACTGGGTAAGAGATGTAAATTATAGCACCACACACACTCACATGAGGTTGTTTGTGGCCGTATCATCTCCAGATCCTTGGGAAGATTCAACTCTCAGCTGGAAAGATGTAAAGTATCCAGAAGTAGCAAATTGGGGGATCACTCCACTCACCCCAGCTGAAGAAAACACAAAAGAGGTTGCCTGTTCAAATCAATTAGCATTTTCAAGAAAATCCAATTTATTCCGATACTTAATGCAAGAATTGTTAATAAACTGAGTCCATTACTCTCCTACGCTGGACTCAACGTATGTAATTCGGTTCCCGGACCGATCAACACAGTGAAGTCGAATCCCATTGAGCGCTGTATCATCACCAATAAGAAGTAGTCTTTCAACCTTAAAACAACAAGACAATCTTCCATTTGAAAGAGTAAACACTAACCCAACACTTAGTAACATTTATCTTCATGCTCTTTAGTATTACACAGACACTTTAAAAATCTTAAGTTCCCTGGAGAAACCTGGAATTAAATAACAAACAGCAACTCCACAGTTGTGAAGCGTTGAATCACTCATCCACTCCCATATTAGCAAAATAGAGTCAATGCCCAACTTACCTTCAGACTAAACCCTCCGACGTAACTTCCACTTGGACAAAACTTCTTTTCCCCCCACGATCCCCACGGCCCTCCGTTCGTCACCTTCAGCTCAGATCTGT
This sequence comes from Gila orcuttii, assembly GCA_026230005.1. Classification (NCBI taxonomy): domain Eukaryota; kingdom Metazoa; phylum Chordata; class Actinopteri; order Cypriniformes; family Leuciscidae; genus Gila; species Gila orcuttii. The sequence continues at coordinate 42,172,633 of JAPDVR010000014.1, read as the reverse complement.
AAGGTCGGTCAGACTGACCGCTCACATGCCCAATAATGGCCAGCAGTGAAAACATCATGGAAAAGAAGTGATGCATTGCTACAATACTGGCCTGAATACTGACAGTTAGATTAATTTATAGATAGACAATCTGAGAGAACGATAAAGCAAAAGCAGAGACAGAACCATAACATTCTCAAGTTTATTAAGGAAGAAGCCTCATATTTATACACAAGATTAAGCAGAATCATTAACCATGATGTCCTTTCCATCCAATCATAGTCCTCAAAGATCAACCCCTACCATATTTGGCATATTAAGAAATTATGTTTTATTAACAAAGTTCGAGAGGAGCACGTTCAGATAATCAAACCTAATTAAACACATGTGGAGCACATTCAGTTAATCAACCCAGTCAATGAGTTAAGAGGTATATACCCAGCAGACAAAAAACGTATGTTAAAATACATAGTAATGGTAATTTGACTAACAAGGAAAAGATACAGAGGGAGAAAACAATAAGGGGGCTTTTACACTGGGCTCGTTTGCTGCGGTCCGAGCCCGGGCGCGATTGTCCCCGGCGCCCCCCGCAGTGTTGGTCTGGTTTCACACTCAACTTGATTCTATCGAACTCTGGTGCGTTTGCGTGCATCTTACGTCATTGCAAACGTGCACGGCGCATGATATAAAACACAACGCGGGTCAATATATTGTGTTTTTTATTAATTGGTGCTATTATTCATAGCTGAGTAAACAACGCAGGTTAACTGTGTGTGTGTTTCACATAAGCTGTCTTTCTGCTGCTAGCAAATGGACTCTTTTGAGGAGACTGTGGATTTCCATTAATTTGTTGCCCTGATTGCACGCACTATGCGCGAATACACTGCAGACTCACTCTTGTTCGTATCCAGGGTAAATCTTCATCCCTTACGTGTGTTTTATTTAACTAAATACATCATAATCGGCTAAAACGCATGCGCAGGATACTTTACTTCCTGAACAAGTGCGCACCCGAGTCCGTGTTGATTTCACATACACGCGAATCGCAGCACGGTTCGGGAGCAACCGAACTCAGACCACCTCCTCCAGGTAGTCTCGGGTTCGGTACCCCAGTGCGCACCCGGGTCCCATAACAGCGTTCACATTAGCGATTTTTCATGCGAACCGTGCCCCGTTCCGAACTAAACTGCCAATGTGAAAGCCCCCTAAGACAACATGTAGAAGCAATACAGGATGATGGGGACATTGAAAGTGGCATAAATATGATGTGCAAATTGAATAATGTAAGAAAATCAGGAAAAACAACACCAGGGAATGATCAAATAAGTTATTGTATGATAAAAAATTTAAATTATAAGAATAAAGAAATATTATCACAATTATATAATAAGGTATGGGAAGTGGGGTGTTTGCCAAAACAGTGGAAAGAATCAACTATTGTCTCCATATGTAAACCTGGTAAGGATCCGAGTTTGGCAGAAAGTTATAGACCGATTGCTTTAACTTCACATGTAGGGAAAATTATGAAAAAAATGATAAATTAAAGATTAAAGTATTATTTAGAGACAAATTAACTATTAAAGGATTACCAGAGCGGATTTAGAAAGGGACGAAGCACAATAGATCCGGATATATGTTTAGAGAGTGAAAGTAGAAAAGCTAAAATTAATAAAGTAATTATCTGTATTTTTGGATGTAGAGAAGGAATACGACATGTTGTGGAAACAAGGACTAATGATGAATATTTTTCAGATGGGAATAAGAGGAATAATTCAGTTATGATGAATGAAGTGTTTAGTAAAGTTGATAGATCTATAAGTGTTGCATTATTTGCAGATGTGGGTGTTATGTGGGAAAAGGGAAGAAATCTAGACTTTAATATGATGGCAGATTATTGAGAGTTTGTCCAAAAAAATGAAGTGTAAAGATGAACAGTTGGAGTATTTTTTAAAAGGCCAAAAGTGTCTCTGCACTAGGTTCAAAAAAACTTCCCTCTCAGCGCCTTTTGGACAAAAATGGCCCCATTGAAACCCATTAAAACTGCATTTTTTTTATCCCAGGGCCATTTAACTATAAACTTGCAAAAGCGTCTTTTGTGTGAGAGCTGACTCACATTAACATGAATGTGAGCCATTAGAACAGGCCAACTACACACAATGAGCTTTATTTTGATTAAAAAAAAAACACATGAAAAAAAAAAGCTTGAGATTTTTACTGAGTTACAAAGAAAAAAACTGTTAAAAAATGTAAAAGAAAGAAAAGAAAAAGGACTGCATGCACACCATCCTCTGATGCCGTTAGCACAAACCAGTTTTCCAGATAGCCCTAGCCCGATCCATGATGGCCCATTCTCTCCAGTGCAGGGGCTCCTGTAACGCTGCGACCTCATTGGTTATGTCTTCTGGATGCTGCGATGTAATTGGCTAGTTTGAATACACACTCAGGGTAATTTCTGATATCTTTGGTCTGCTGGGGAGAAATAGCCACAGTTTGTCTTAATTCAGTGGAGGACATCTTTGCTTTGACTTCACTGGATACTTTTGCTTGACTGCTGTTGCAATGGCTAAACAAGCTCAGAAAACATAAGGCTTGTGTTTTTGTTTCTTAACTGTATGTGCTTGTGTTATTTGTGTTTCATTCAGAGGATGTTTCCTTCATTTCGAGAATTATTTTATTCAAGAATAATCATTTGAGGTCAGAGGTCATTGTGGTTACATTTGAATTGGGGTTTTTATCTCACCTTTGATGTGGTTTAAGACAAACCAATTTTGCATAAAATAAAAAAGAACAAACCTATGTTAACAATGTTTCAAAGCAAAGTAATTGGTAATTTTAAAGTTTTAAAAGTTTTGAAACTGAGCCCTATGGAAATGCTAATATGACAGGCCCTGTTCTCCTGCATATTTAAAGTTTTTTAATCCATTTTTTTTTTAAATCAAGTCTCATTCTTTCAGATCATTGTTTAAATAATTTATTCTATATCATGTAGTTTTGTCTTGAAAGGACTGCTGATCGCAACATTGTGCACTGCTTGCTGTGCCAAAAGCCCCAGGACACCCTCGCTGTTCCTCTGGCCTGGGTGTGCATGGAAGAGCAGCCGAGGTGCAGAAAGCCAAGGCTTTGGGCAGAGAGTGGGTCCGCAACAACAGGACCTGGGACTACAACCAGCTGTGTGTGCTCCTGCCTGACACACACGCTCAGGTCACCATGGTCAAGGAGCTTCTTCAGCTGGGTTTTTTTTATCAAGAACCGGCCCCGGGAGTCTGACAGTGACCTGGATGAAGAAGCTGCCTCTGCTGATGCTCCGTCTGATCTTACTCAAACGTAAGAGCAATGCTTAAACGCTTAAGCTGAAATTCTTACATGTTAATGCTTTTCTTACTTAGTATTTTTATCGATAGATAGATAGATAGATGGATGGATAGATAGATAGATGCCTTTATTCATCCCCACAGGGGAAATTCAGATGTCCAGCAGCATAAAGTGTGTGTAGACTACCAACACTGCACGGCTAACCTGCTCCGGGGCAGGTTAAAGGTGCTCAAAGCGATGTCACACGTTTTTTAGGCCAAAACATTTTTTGTCACATACAACAAACATCTCCTCACTATCCGCTAGCTGCCTGTCAGAAAGAGCTTTATTGCCAAGTGTGCTTGCACACACAAGGAATTTGTTTTGGTACTGAGGCTTCCAGTGGACATATACAGATACAAATACAACAAGAAACATAATACTACAAATTATAAGAATAAAAAATAAAAATATAAATATATGAGAATAAAAGTATCACAGTTGGGTTTAGTCAGAGTAGACATTTTCAGATTTACAGATTATGAACAGATTATGAACTATGAACATATTTACAGTGTTTTGAATATTATAAATAAAAAAAATCTACATATAAGTGTCACCTGAGTTGTAGGATATTGCACTAAACAGTGGGAGTATTGCACTTAAGGCGTATGGCTTGGGAGATATGTTAACTGTTCAGGAGGGAAATGGCCTGTGGGAAGAAACTGTTCCTGTGCCGAGATGTTCTTGTGGCCAGTGATCTGAGTCGCCGTCTTGACGGTAACAGTTCAAACAGGTGGTGTCCAGGGTGAGTGGAGTCTGTGATGATTTTACCTGCTCTCTTCCTCACTCTGGAAGAGTACAGGTCCTGGAGGGATGGCAGGGGGGCACCAACGATCCTCTCCGCAGTCCGGACTGTCCGTTGTAGTCTCCTGATGTCTGATTTGGTAGCTGAACCAAACCAGACAGTGATGGAAGTGCATAAAACAGACTCAATGACGGCTGAGTAGAACTGAATCAGCAGCTCCTGTGGCAAGTTGAACTTCCTCAGCTGGCGAAGGAAGTACAGTCTCTGCTGGGCTTTTTTCACAGTGGAGTCAATGTGATTGTCCCACTTCAGGTCCTGAGAGATGATAGTGCCCAGGAACCTGAATGACTCCACTGCTTCCACAGTGCTGTTCATGATGGTGAGTGGGGGGAGTGCTGGGCTGTTCCTCCTGAAGTCCACAATCATCTCCACTGTTTTGAGCGTGTTCAGCTCAAGGTTGTTATAACTGCACCAGACAGCCAGCTGTTCAACCTCCAGTCTGTAAGCAGATTCGTCACCGTTTCGGATGAGACCGATGACAGTGGTGTCGTTGGCAAATTTCAGGAGCTTGACAGAGGGGTCTTTAGAAGTGCAGTCATTAGTGTACAGGGAGAAGAGCAGTGGGGAGAGAACGCACCCTTGAGGGGCGCCAGTGCTGGTGGTGAGAGTCCTGGATGTGTGTTTCCCCAGTCTCACTCGCTGCTGCCGGTTCGTCAGGAAGCTGGTGATCCACTGACAGATCGAGGATGGTATGGAGAGCTGGGTCAGTTTGGCTGTGAGAAGACCAGGCATGATGGTATTGAAGGCCGAACTGAAGTCCACAAAGAGGATCCTTGCATAAGTCCCAGGTCTGTCAAGATGTTGCAGGATACAATGCAGTCCCATGTTGACTGCATCATCCACAGACCTGTTTGCTCTGTAAGCAAACTGAAAGGGATCCAGCAGGGGTCCAGTGATGTCCTTCAGGTGGGCCAACACCAGTCTTTCAAACGACTTCATGACCACAGACGTGAGAGCGACAGGTCTGTAGTCATTAAGTCCAGTGATTTTGGTTTTTTTGGGGACCGGAATGATAGTGGAGCGTTTGAAGCAGCAGGGAACTTCACACTGCTCCAATGATCTATTGAAGATCTGCGTGAAGACCGGGGCCAGTTGGTCAGCGCAGGCTTTTAAACAAGCAGATGAGATGCCGTCTGGGCCTGAGGCTTTCCTAGTCTTCTGTTTTTTGAAGACTCGGCTCACGTCCTCCACACAGACCTTAAGCTCAGGTTGGATGGCAGGAGGGGGGAGTAATGGGATTGCAGGAGGTGATGGTGAATGTGTGAAGTGCAGGTCAGAGCCGGTGTGTGGTGTGAATGAGGGCTTTTCAAACCTGCAATAAAATGAGTTTAAATCATCAGCCAGATGTTGATTGTCCACAGATCGGGGGGATGGTGACCTGTAGTTGGTGATGTTCCTCAGGCCATTCCAGACTGAAGATGGGTCGTTGGATGAAAACTGTTTTTTCAGTTTTTCAGAGTAGCTTCTTTTAGCAACTCTGATCTCCTTTGTCAGTCTGTTTCTGCCCTGGTTATACAAGATTTTATCCCCACTTCTGTAGGCATCCTCTTTGGCATGACGAAGGTGCTTGAGTTTCCCAGTAAACCATGGTTTATCATTAGTAAATGATAAGAATGTCCTGGTAGGAATGCATGTATCCTCACAGAAACTTATATATGATGTTACAGTATCTGTGAGCTCATCCAGATCGTTGGTAGCAGCTTCAAAAACAGTCCAATCAGTGCAATCAAAGCAGGCCTGTAGATCCTGCTCTGCTTCATTAGTCCATCTTTTTACAGTCCTTATTACAGGTTTAGCTGATTTCAGTTTCTGCCTGTATGTCGGTATGAGATGAACCAAACAGTGATCAGAGAGCCCCAAAGCTGCTCGTGAAACAGAGTGATACGCATTTTTTATTGTGGTGTAACAGTGGTCCAGTATATTACTGTCTCTGGTGGGACATTTAACGTGCTGTCTGTATTTTGGTAGTTCACAGGAAAGATTTGCTTTGTTAAAATCCCCAAGAATGATTAAAAGAGAGTCAGGATACCTCTGTTCTGTTTCAGCTATTTGTTCAGCCAGCTGTTGTAGCGCCGCGCTCACGCACGCGTCTGGAGGGATGTAAACATTCACAAGAATGAAAGAGGAAAACTCCCGAGGCGAGTAGAAAGGTTTACAGTTTATGAAATGTGCCTCTAAATTAGGAGAGCACATCTTCTTCAGTGTTGTTACATCTGAACACCAACTTTCGTTAATGTAGAAACACAATCCACCACCTCTTGTTTTCCCCGTTAGCTCCGCGATGCGATCCGCTCTGAACAGCTGGAAGCCCGGCAGATGTATTGCGTTGTCCGGTATGGCTTCACTCAGCCAGGTTTCAGTGAAGCACAGAGCAGTAGAGTTTAAAAAATCCTTGTTAGTGCGGGTAAGGAGAAGTTCATCCGTTTTGTTAGGAAGGGATCGGAGGTTCGCGAGATGAATACTGGGGAGTGCAGTGCAGAGACCGCGCTCGCGGAGTTTAACCAGCGCGCCTGCACGCTTCCCGCGTTTGCGTCTGAACGCGCGTTTGAACAACAACGCTGCCCCACCGACGAGAATGTCAAGCAAGACGTCCGAATAATCAAAAACTGTAGAAAAGTTATCCGGTGTGTGTTTCCTAATGTCCAGTAGTTCGTCTCTGGTGAAACTGATAGGAAAAGAATGACTAAACGCAGAACAAACGAACAAAAACAACACAATAGCTGGAGAGCTCCGCACCAAGGCAGCCGTCTGCGGCGCCATCTTCTGTGTGTTCCCCTGATCACACTGTAAAAAAACACGGTCTCTGCAGACACCTCAGGCTCCACAAACGGCAACAAAAACAAACTGGGCTTACCCGCACCACGAAACATAACAAACTGTTCCAGCCAATAACCGATAAGAAGGGTTTGGGGGGTTAGTGCGCGGATGAGGAGGAGGGAGGGTCTAGCTAGCCTTCGTTTTGTTTGACAATACTTTAAACGTCAACAAGAAGTGATGTCACCCGACATCGCTTTGAGCACCTTTAAGTTCTGGATTCGAGATCTCAGACTGAAGTTTGACCTATCAGCTGTGAGCAAAGAAACATATAGGTGACGTAACTAATTCCCAGTGTTTGTTGCAATGGCTTTACATTTTCTTCCAAATCCTGTGGACATCTCAGCGCAAATTGTTAGACGAGCACATCGTAGAAAAAGAGTTTTTCCCCCTGCCTTTCCTGATAGTTACTTGTATGAAAGATACAGATTTTCTGCGGAAGGAATATCTTATCTTTGCGAACTTCTTGAGCCGCACATAAATAATTTAACACGTCGAATTCATGCACTTACTGTACCATAAATGATATTGCGTTGCGTTTTTTTGCAAGTGGTAGCCTACATACTTGCACGATTGGTGATGCACAGAATCTAAGGGAAAACACGGTTTGTCGAACCATTCGCAAGGTGGTCCTCGCTCTGCAGGAGTACATTAATAGTTTAATAGTGTTCCCCAGACATTTATTGACCATGTCCATAAGAGAGGGTTTTTATAAAATTGCCGGTAAAATATATTGATAGGGTGACATCACGTTTTTTTTTTTCTTTCAAAAAGCAAATTTTACAAATGTACTATATAATACAGTACATGTTAAGGATTATTTTAATCTTATGATAGGATTCCCTATAGAGTCATTGGAGCAATAGCCTGCACACATGTTGCAATCTCCACTTCTCTAGGAGAACATGAGGCAGATTATGTTAATAGAAAGTCTTTTCACAGCCTTAATGTTCAGGTAGAGATTATGTGAACATGTGAAATTATTATTTTCTGTGAGATGAATCTTTAAATTAATAGTAAAATTAACAGATAACAATCTACTTTCCGTGAGTATGTTGTGTCAGCGCTTTGAGGAAAGCTAGTTAAATTTGGTACAGTACAAAACACTGTTAATTTGAATTGGGACAACAAAACCTACACAATAACCCCCTATCATGACCCTCATGTGTCAGTAAAACCATAGTAAAAGTTAGAGATGATCTTTGGCATCCTAAAGGCACGTTTCAACTGTCTTCGGCGCTTAAAGTGTAAATTGCAGGTAAAATTTTTCACGAAGATAATGCAATGTGCTTACTAAACATAAAGATAAGAACCGCCTACCATTATTTTTTATGTTTTTAATACCAAAATGCCGAATATAATATGAAAAGTTGGTACGTTTTACAGTGCTTTTAAGCACGCCCCCTCCCTTCCACTAGGCTGGGCGTGACGTCATAACAGGGACTCCAAGCTTTTACTGTCTATGCTACAAGCTGGAGTCAGGTTATATTGGAGAACTAGCTAGCAAAAATGGTTAACTATTGTGTTTGTGCGGGATGTACGAATACATCTAAAACGGGGGAGAGGCTCCACAAGTTCCCAAGGACAAACGGCTGATTCGTGCCTGTAAGTGTAAGCATAACTTACCCGAGGTAGAGCTTAGATCGGGCCCAAAACATCAAGCAAGATCCTACCCGAGCCCGCTGTGTCCGAGCCTGGTCCGGCCCGGCCCGGCACATTAACTGTAATTATGAGCCCGAGCCCGGTTTAAACCCGACTATTTTTTTAATACGTGGGTCGTTATAACTGACGTGCTCAACTACTTTCTTATATTACTTTCTCCCGACCGCAACATTTATGTTTTGTCCCGCTCCAACCCGCAAAAATACTTTTTTTCTGCACCTCCAAATACTTTAAAGTTAGCCTACGTGTCGCCACCATACACATCAGCATACATGCTCCTGATCAATTATTTGTAATAAAGCATTAACACACAAACCACTGTTATAACATAAAGCAAGCGGGCTACTGCGTGCATGGTTTGGCATGACTGCGCGCAAAGTGCGATCCCATAATAATTCCTAAAAATCTGACATCAGTTCACAGAGATCTCGCACATCTCTGTTATTATCAATGAAGCTTTCATAATATATACACTATGTTTGTTATAATTAGAGGATTTGCCAGCAAACAGAATTCAGCACTGAACAAAAAGTCAGTTTTGAGCGGTGAGTGGAGTCCATCGTAAATGCTTCTGATTGGCCATTATTGCGTTCAAGAAATCAACACATATGGCTGTGATTGGCTACATCGCTCATCGCTGCAGATATGTTAGAAATAGAAACTCTGCCTGTAAACCGTTTCTATTTTGTTTTAGTTGTTCTTGCTTTTCTGCAACAGATGAATAGAAATCTATTAGTTTTTATGTTTTATTCATAGATATTTCTAGTTTGCGGGAGTCCCGCAAATTGTTTTATTCTCCCTCAACCCGCACACACAAAGTGAATGCATTACCGCCCGCGCTCCCTGTTATGACGTCATCACACAGTTACGGTAAAAAACACGCTACCTTTGAAGAAACCCCAATAAATGTTATTTTAATGCATTTTAAGACAGAAATTTTTAAATATATACATATTGAGCACTTTAATTTACACATTAATTGGTTGTGGTGGTTAACCTGCAATTTACACTTTAAGAGTCACCAGAGTGGGCATCACAGATAGTGTCTGCATGTGCCATTCTGCACAATATAGCCACCATAGAAAGAAGCCAGAACCACCACAGAAAGCTTCTCCCCGATGAAACTGACCCGAACACACTTGACCACCCAGCTGGTGCAAATGTAGTTGCAATCACCATACAATATTACACTTAATAAAAGCACATTGAAACTGCAGATAGGTCTCAAACTGTTTTATTGGTTTTGTGGGATGGGGGGAGAAAGAAAGCAATAGAAAGTTGCATTAATAAATATTCATGCTAAAGTGTTACTTGGTTAAATAAGTTAACATGCTGAGATCAGTTTAAATGTTGCATTTATTTTTTAAATGTGGAGCCTCCTCAGCTCACAGTCAGGCTCCTTTAGTGTGCAGTCTAGCTCTATAGGCTCCTTTAGTGTGCAGTCTAGCTCTATAGGCTCCTTTAGTGTGCAGTCTAGCTCTATAGGCTCCTTTAGTGTGCAGTCTAGCTCTATAGGCTCCTTTAGTGTGCAGTCTAGCTCTATAGGCTCCTTTAGTGTGCAGTCTAGCTCCATAGGCTCCTTTAGTGTGCAGTCTAGCTCCATAGGCTCCTTTAGTGTGCAGTCTATCTCTATAGGCTCCTTTAGTGTGCAGTCTAGCTCTATAGGCTCCTTTAGTGTGCAGTCTAGCTCTATAGGCTCCTTTAGTGTGCAGTCTAGCTCTATAGGCTCCTTTAGTGTGCAGTCTAGCTCTATAGGCTCCTTTAGTGTGCAGTCTAGCTCTATAGGCTCCTTTAGTGTGCAGTCTAGCTCTATAAGGTCCTTTAGTGTGCAGTCTAGCTCTATAGGCTCCTTTAGTGTGCAGTCTAGCTCTATAGGCTCCTTTAGTGTGCAGTCTAGCTCCATAGGCTCCTTTAGTGTGCAGTCTAGCTCTATAGGCTCCTTTAGTGTGCAGTCTAGCTCTATAGGCTCCTTTAGTGTGCAGTCTAGCTCTATAGGCTCCTTTAGTGTGCAGTCTATCTCTATAGGCTCCTTTAGTGTGCAGTCTAGCTCTGTAGGCTCCTTTAGTGTGCAGTCTAGCTCTATAGGCTCCTTTAGTGTGCAGTCTAGCTCTATAGGCTCCTTTAGTGTGCAGTCTAGCTCTATAGGCTCCTTTAGTGTGCAGTCTAGCTCTATAGGCTCCTTTTGTAAAGGGCCCTGACTGAGTCTGTTTCCACCTGAAACATAAGTCCACCACAAACATGATCATTACAAGGGAGGCTAATCAACTCACAAAAAAGTTCCTTGACAAACACCTGTAATATATGTCAAGGGTTTTAAATCCTTACCTTGTTCACATTTCTTTTGAAGCCTGTTGAGGTAGAGGCTTCAGTTTCTGGGACAGGTTGTGAAAAATCCTACAATAAAAGAGATGTGTAACTTGGGCCAGTCCCTGTTTTATGCCACACATTCAAATGTTTGCCTTAATAAAAAGCCCAGTGCATTCACCTCAGCAACTGTCCCAGAACACAGACAGAGTGTCTTCATCATTTCCTCCTCCCTGATAAATAAAAGTAGGCCAATATGTTTCTGGTGTTCTGTCTGCTGCATACTGACCTCTGTGTGGGAGACTGTGTGTGTGTGCTGGCTTCAACAGGGACACTGCATTTCCCTCTACTGCAGAACATACAGTCAGCCATATTTAAAACTTAAAATAGTAATGTATCGCACACGTACCCAGTGTTACTTGCTTAGAGGAGCGGGCACCAGGGTCAGATTGTACAGCACCTGTAATCCCATCCATAATCGGCCGTCCTTTATTCCTATCAGAGCCAACTCAGTGTATTCTGGAGGAGTGGCCCTCCACTGGTTTTCTGAATTTCACTCTTTTTTCGGTTTGCCTCAAACAAGTGTTAATAAAAAAAATAATAAAAGGTTGTGTGTAAATACTTACTAGGCTACTTTGAATTATATTTTTATATTTTGTCTTTATCAGCTGCCAAGAACGTTTGGAGTTGCATCTAAAAATCAATGAATATTAATCTTTATTAGTATATACATGCACATTTTTTTATATATTATAAAAATATAGCCTATATTTCACACACACATACATTCATAGCCTATATATACACATCATTTTACATGAATAAAGAACGTATTTATTTAGCTTACACATTAACACAATCAGCAATCTTTCTCCAACAGTCTTCTCTTGCTTTGGCAGCAGAGACCGTATTGTTTCGAGCTTGTAATACATATTTAAATTCATCGTAATTCTGAATGATTATCTCTTGCTCCTCCGCGGAAAGAAAATATCGCTCTCGCTCTATCCATATCGAACGCGATTGGTTGTTCGGTGCCAACGTCACTTTGGTATGTGCACGCGCTCGTGGAGTAATCATAGCTTAAGATCAAAGTCTGAGTTGACAGAGAAAGTTGATGAGCTGCGTCATGGTACCAATAAAGCCTGATTGCATCGGTTTGGTTTTGTCGACTCAAAACTAATCCTGTAACTCCGAGTTTGTTCAGCTACCTTCATGGTACAGGCCCCTGTTCTAATGGCTCACATTCATGTTAATGTGAGTCAGCTCTCACACAAAAGATGCTTTTGCAAGTTTATAGTTAAATGGCCCTGGGATAAAAAAAAAAGCAGTTTTAATAGGTTTCAAAGGGGCCATTTTTGTCCAAAAGGCGCTGAGAGGGAAGTTTTTTTGTACCTAGTGCAGAGACGCTCGGCTTGCATTGTTCATGTTTTAATTTGTTCATGTTCATGAGTTCATATTTCTAAATCAAGTCAGAACTTTACTTTGTATCTGTTCACTTTTGGATGCGATAAAACTGCACTTGGGTTCAGTTCAACTCGCCTACAGGAGAGTTTACAAATATATTCTTTACAAATATTCACTTAAATTGCATCTTTGTTTATTTTCACATTGTTTTTCATCTTTCAAATGATATAAATCAGCAAAAGAGAGAAATGTGTCTGGACTGAACGAGAGATCTGTTATGATGGTCATGGTGAGAGTTAAAGATCAGACATGAGCTTTCCAAACACAAATCTGCTGAAAACATGATGTACAGTAAGCTTTATATTCATGGATTACACGACAGAAGAATCTTAAAACAGTAAACGTACGAAAAGCTGGATTTGACAATCATAGTCTGTTTTGAAAACTTAATAACAATAAGTTTTTTGTCGAACCATATCCCGAGATACTTAAAACAGTTCACTCTCTCTGGTCTTTGCCACTGAAAACCTAAAACCCCATTACATTCCCCAACACTACTTTCCCTATTGCCTCTAGTATTTTCCTCATTATATATTGTATAATGTATAATATATTGTATAACTTCCCTTTTCCCACATAACGCCGACATCTGCAAATAATGCAACACTTATAGATCTATCAACTTTACTAAACACTTCATTCATCATAACTGAAAACAGAACTGGACTCACTATACTTCCTTGAGGAGCTTCATTTTCCACTAAATACTTTGTACTAAATTATTTCCCTATTTTTATTGTGATCCACCAATCCGTTAAAAAGATCCAACTATACATTCTCCCTCTTATTCCCATCTGAAAAATATTAACCATTAGTCCTTGTTTCCACAACATGTCGTATTCCTTCTCTACATCAAAAAATACAGATACTTACCTTATTAATTTGAGCTTTTCTAATTTCACTCTCTAAACATATATCCGGATCTATTGTGCTTCGTCCCTTTCTAAATCCGCTCTGGTAATCCTTTAATAGTTCATTTGTCTCTAAATAATACTTTAATCTTTAATTTATCATTTTTTTCATAATTTTCCCTACATGTGAAGTTAAAGCAATCGGTCTATAACTTTCTGCCAATCTCGGATCCTTACCAGGTTTACATATGGAGACAATAGTTGATTCTTTCCACTGTTTTGGCAAACACCCCACTTCCCATACCTTATTATATAAGTGTAATAATATTTTTTTATTCTTATAATTTAAATTTTTTATCATACAATAACTTATTTGATCATTCCCTGGTGTTGTTTTTCCTGATTTTCTTACATTATTCAATTTGCACATCATATTTATGCCACTTTTAATGTCCCCATCATCCTGTATTGCTTCTACATGTTCTCTTATTGTTTTCTCCCTCTGTATCTTTTCCTTGTTACTCAAATTACCATTACTATGTATTTTAACATACGTTTTTTTGTCTGCTGGGTATATAGCTCTTAACTCATTGATTGGGTTGATTAACTGAATGTGCTCCACATGTGTTTAATTAGGTTTGATTATCTGAACGTGCTCCTCTCGAACTTTGTTAATAAAACATAATTTCTTAATATGCCAAATATGGTAGGGGTTGATCTTTGAGGACTATGATTGGATGGAAAGGACATCATGGTTAATGATTCTGCTTAATCTTGTGTATAAATATGAGGCTTCTTCCTTAATAAACTTGAGAATGTTATGGTTCTGTCTCTGCTTTATCGTTCTCTCAGATTGTCTATCTATAAATGAATCTAACTGTCAGTATTCAGGCCAGTGTTGTAGCAATGCATCTCTTCTTTTCCATGATATTTTCACTGCTGGCCATTATTGGGCATGTGAGCGGTCAGTCTGACCGACCTTACAGATCTGAGCTGAAGGTGACGAACGGAGGGCCGTGGGGATCGTGGGGGGAAAAGAAGTTTTGTCCAAGTGGAAGTTACGTCGGAGGGTTTAGTCTGAAGGTAAGTTGGGCATTGACTCTATTTTGCTAATATGGGAGTGGATGAGTGAATCAACGCTTCACAACTGTGGAGTTGCTGTTTGTTATTTAATTCCAGGTTTCTACAGGGGACTTAAGATTTTTAAAGCGTCTGTGTAATACTAAAGAGCATGAAGATAAATGTTACTAAGTGTTGGGTTAGTGTTTACTCTTTCAAATGGAAGATTGTCTTGTTGTTTTAAGGTTGAAGGAATGCTTATTGTTGGTGATGATACAGCGCTCAATGGGATTCGACTTTACTGTGTTGATCGGTCCGGGAACCGAATTTCATACGTTGAGTCCAGCGTAGGAGAGTAATGGACTCAGATACTTAATGCAACAATTGTTAATAATCTGAGTAAATTGGATTATCTTGAAAATGCTAATTGATTTGAACAGGCAACCTCTTTTGTGTTTTCTTCAGCTGGGGTGTGTGGACTGATCCCCAATTTGATACTTCTGGATACTTTACATCTTTCCAGCTGAGAGTTGAATCTTCCCAAGGATCTGGAGATGATACGGCCGCAAACAACCTCATGTGAGTGTGTGTGGTGCTATAATTTACATCTCTTACCCAGTGTATACCTCTCACACCACCTCTTACACATCCTGGTTTTATTTTAAGGACTCGGTTCTCTCCATCAATAGTTTAGTTAATATCACACTGGCAGTCGTGCTGCTGTTCCAGATCGCAGTGATTCGGCTGCAGGAGATCATGTGACTGACAGTCAATCCAACAGCACAATTACATATTTCTCACAATATTGTCATATCTGTTTTTTTTTTTTTCAGGTTCGAACAAAGTTCAGGTGCTTTGCTTCAAGTTTCTAACAGATATACCTGGGGCAACTGGGGTGAATGGGGCGACTGGAGTCCAAACTGTGAAGGAACAGGAATCTGTGGCTTACAGACCCGTGTAGAAGGAAAACAGGGAAGCGGAGACGACACCGCTCTCAATGACGTGATCATGTTCTGCTGTGATTGAGGTGATGTGATCGCAATCAAAAACTCAGACTGACACACACTGCAGATCAACTAAATCTGTTTATTCTTTCAGCTGTAGGAGGATGACAAGTAAAGCAAGAAGATCAAATTATTAAATTAAAGGCTAATTATTGATCCTCATACTATAAGCTAACATGAACCATGTCATGCAACAGTTTTGTAATGTAATCATATAAAGTCAGTTGGTCATATCACAAAAATAAAGCCTGACCGGATGATCAGGACATTTACAGCCTATTTTATGCTTTCTTGTCGATTAGTGATTCTTCTGAAGACTCCTGAACTTCTGCTGAAACGCTTGTCAAATATCAGCAATAAAGACTTTTCTAAACCGAACCTTGTAGTTTTACATTGTTTTGCACAACACTTTACATCAGATCGTTCATTACATTAGTGCATGTGGCAGATGGTCTAAAGTGACTTGTATAGCATTCATATTAACTGTCTTCCGTTGTCTATCCGTTCATGCATTTCCTGGGAATGACCAGCGTAATCTACAGGAACACTACATTAAATTAAAGTGTAATATTGTCAAGCTGTTACCCTAAACGTTTTGCCTTTCTAAAGCTATAAATGTTTATTTAGCTTAAATGCCACAATGCATATTCAAAAATAATTTCATTTTAACATTTGAGAGGATTGTAAACTCACTCCTGCAGCAAATATATAACGGTGCCAGAATCAATAAGTTTTTTTTATTTAATGTTTGTATGGGTGTTGTATTATGTTTCGGTTCTGTGCCTCAGTTTTCTTTGTTTCAGTTAGTCTCCTAGGAAAGTTACAAATGGTTTAAGTTGTCTTTCATATTTCTTTGATTGTTTTGTTCAGTGTCAGTTCTACTTTGCGTTTAAGTGAGTTGTCCTGTTTCTGGGTATCTTTTTGGTAATAAAACAGACTACTGTACTTGAGCCTTTGCGTTTACGAGGCCTTTAAGGATTTTGTGAACGGAACATAATATTTGTATCATAGATATATTTTTCAAAGATGTTTAAAGTTTGTACTCGTTTTAATTCAAACAATAGCATAACACACGTGACTAGTCCTGATTTGATTGGTTCCAGAGCCCTTGGATGAGTGTGATTGGTTCTTATGATAATGAGCTCGCCTCACTCAGAGCCTCTTTATCAGATATGCTGTGTGTTACTTGAATGTGATTCGATTTAGAAGTCTTAAATTTAAACTTAAATATATAGAGCAATCGAGTCTCTTTAGAGGACTAGGAGGAAACCAAGCTTTATATTCATGGATTACATGACAGAATCGTAAAACATTTAAAAGAACAAAAAGCTGGATTTGACAATGTTCGTCATTTGCACTTGACCTACTTCCTCGTCTCTCGGCTCCCTCCTCTCTCTCCCGCTACAGACCTCGCTAAACCACGCCCCCCTCGCCACAGACCTCGCTAAACCACGCCCCCCTCACCACAGACCTCGCTAAACCACGCCCCCTCGCCACAAAACTGCTGTGAGTATTTGTGTCATTCTTTACTTATTTTGTAGGCTATAGCCAGTGTTTCCCAGCCTCCATTCATGTCAGAAATGCTCAAGTTCCCATTATCAACACCAAAATACTTGTTTTCATGTTTCCTGATACAGGACAGTCCCTGACTCGATATGTGACATATATGAAACACTTCTATAAAGACACAATACTACAAATAACTCCTAATTTCCATGCAAGCTCTGGTTAATATTTGTATATAAACTTAGTACTCTTCTAATATACTTTGTGCACTTTAAATCAAGTCTTTTTAGGGATAGTTCACCCGAAACTGTCCCCTGACTTCTAATGGACAAAAAAATCGTATGATAAAGTCCTGCTGATACTGAACGCCAGCAGAAGCATCAACGCTACATCAATACATCTTTTAATAAAACTCTGTTCACTGTATGTGTTTAATGGATCGCAAACAGAGCTTTTGAGTTTTATGAATCAGGAGTTATCTCTAATAAAGCTAATTGTCATAGAAAGGAAGGGTGTGTGAGTGAGAAGAATGACATTGACTTCATGTATTGAGTGCAGATGTTTAAACTGAACTGCAGGTCCGTGAATGAGACGCAGGCTTTTGCATTGAAACACAGCAGGCAAACCAACCATACCGATGCCTGTTGTACTGGGGGGGGGGGGGGGTGTCTCGTTTTATGTGGCAATTTTCTAAGAACAACATAATGAGAGTAATGAACATATCAGCATCTTTATTTTCAACAACTTAAATAAACTTGTTTAAAAATAAATCATTCTTATGTGCTTATCACAAATTTTCAAAGCCCAAATTTCACAGTGTCCAATAATCTCCAAAGGGCAAAACCAAGGACATAATGAATGTAACAAAGCCTGTCACAAAGTTATATATATATGTTTACCTGCCTGTCACAAAGTTGTCAAAGTGCTAAAGAAATCACAGACAACAAGACAATCAAAGTTGTAATAAAGTGCCAAAGAAATCACAGAACAAATGTTTATAACATAACACTGAGTAACAATGTAATCACAGCCGAAAGCATGGTCCGAAATTAACTTTTTGGCTCACCTGCCACGGGGACTGGTAGATGAAAAAATCCACCAGCCAAGCATATTTTTTACCGGCCAAAATAATAAACAGCCTTTTTGTGTCACATATACATTAATTTATATATAGGCTATATTAAAACATTTTTGTCATATTTCTGGTCTATTATTTTCCATTTTTACTTTTATTTACACACATATTACACAAGTTACACACATTAAAATAATATTTTTGTGGTGGTGCCTATATGAACATAGTTCTGTACAAATTAAATGTATTAATTGTATATTTAATAAAAATATATGCAATAATAATATATAATAATTATTTCAAAAAAATATTTAGTTTTACTCTGCCTATTTTTTTTTACTCCATTTACTCTGACTGATCCGATCAGTAACTGAAGGACTGGAAATATCAGTTTTAAAATGAAATTAAAATGAATCGGTTCAAATGAGTCATTAGTTCGCGAATTGGACGTGTCAATGTCATTATCAGATGTGTTCGCGTTGTGTGATTATCCTGGCAGCTAGGACATCCCACAAGATTTGTGTCAACACAGAAAACATTTAATCACTGGATAGGTTTTTCCGTTTATTTAAAGTGTGGTTTATGTCAGCTGAATGTGCAGAACGCTTCAGAGAAGATAAGGTACTTTAGCACAATTCTATGGGAGGCCGTATGAGACGAAACCTATTGAAACACTTGCACGTTCAAATTAGACTTGCATAGACATGTGAAACACCTGCGATACACACTGAAACACCTGCGATACACACTGAAACACTTGCGATACACACTGAAACTCTTGCGATACACATTGAAACTCTTGCGATACACACTGAAACACTTGCGATACACACTGAAACACTTGCGATACACACTGAAACTCTTGCGATACACACTGAAACTCTTGCGATACACACTGAAACACTTGCGATACACACTGAAACACTTGCGATACACACTGGAACACTTGCGATACACACTGAAACACTTGCGATACACACTGAAACACTTGCGATACACACTGAAACTCTTGCGATACACACTGAAACACTTGCGATACACGCTGAAACTCTTGCGATACACACTGAAACACTTGCGATACACATTGAAACTATTGCGATACACACTGAAACACTGGCGATACACACTGAAACACTTGCGATACACACTGAAACACTTGCGATACACACTGAAACACTTGCGATACACACTGAAACACTTGCGATACACATTGAAACTCTAGCGATACACACTGAAACACTGGCGATACACACTGAAACACTTGCGATACACACTGAAACACTTGCGATACACACTGAAACACTGGCGATACACACTGAAACACTTGCGATACACACTGAAACACTTGCGATACACATTGAAACTATTGCGATACACACTGAAACTCTTGCGATACACATTGAAACTCTTGCGATACACATTGAAACTCTTGCGATACACATTGAAACTCTTGCGATACACATTGAAACTCATGCGATACACACTGAAACACTTGCGATACACATTGAAACTCTTGCGATACACATTGAAACTCTTGCGATACACATTGAAACTCTTGCGATACACATTGAAACTCTTGCGATACACATTGAAACTCTTGCGATACACATTGAAACTTGCGATACACATTGAAACTCTTGCGATACACATTGAAACTCTTGCGATACACATTGAAACTATTGCGATACACACTGAAACACTTGCGATACACACTGAAACACTTGCGATACACACTGAAACACTGGCGATACACACTGAAACACTTGCGATACACACTGAAACACTTGCGATACACATTGAAACTATTGCGATACACACTGAAACTCTTGCGATACACATTGAAACTCTTGCGATACACATTGAAACTTGCATTCAATGCAAAACAAAAATGAAAAATATAGTAGCATATAAAATAAACATAGCCTACATTATACATGGCATTAATGTATAATACATGGCATTAATAGTCCACAAACAATATTTATTTTAAAGCCTAAACTACTTTATTTATTTAAAGCAAAACTAAAACCAGCATTGGGCATTTATAGGCTAAGTGTTGTATTTGTTTATATTATTATTAATATGTGCTTTTTAATATTTTTATTTAACTTATTTATTTAGCCTAAATCACCGCTTATAGGCGGGGGAATGGCTCTGAGTTTCGTTTATTGGAAATATGAACTGAATTTAGAAATGCTTTTGAAATAAAAAACTTTGCGTTTAATAAAATAATATTTTTTTAATGAAGATGGCATTTAGAGTGGTAAAATATTTCCCTGTTCCCTGAATCAAGGGCTTAATTTTAGGAAAACACATAACGTGTAATTCATGCGCTGCGTTCATATTCTGGGCTCATCTGCTTTTATGTACTTTATTAATAAGGTGTGTGCAGAATTTGATCTTTTAATTTTTAACACTAGGACTCCCGGAATTCTATAACTACTATAATGGCCATAGCAGTCATTCTGACTGCTCATACATTATTTGCATATAATTTAATAAGCTATATCAAATCTAAGAATAAATGGATCTGTAATGTTAGGATAGGTAATAACAAACATCAGAACACTACATTTTAATTATGATTTATGTAAAAATTTATTAGTTAACCAACAACCACTCAGCCTCATCAAGGCTCTGAAGCATGGCTAAAGCCTCTGTGGCAGTCATTCTTCTTGCTGACATTGTTCTGATATTCTCTTTTCAATATTTCAATTTGGTTTTAGCTCGAAGCTAAAGCTAGATTTCAGCTTTGCAATAGACTAAACAAACAACAAGAGAAATTATTACTAGTCAACGGTGATGCATCTTCAAGAGCGGGAAAAAGGAGCAACCGACACACGGTCTGTAACGCATACGGTCCGTATCACTGCTATGGCCATTCAAGGTAGAAATACTCAAAACTCTTTTGTGTCTTGTAATTTTAATAAAATAACAATGATAGAATAAAATATAGGCACATTTAGGAAAAGTAAGGGTCCTATAGTTACATGGGTTTTATTTCAAAATAAGTTATTACATTGCAAATTTTTAAAGCAGTCAAAATGACTGCCTTTGGTAGTTCTAGGTAGAAATACTCAAAACTCTTCTGTGTCTTGTAATTTTTATAAAATAACAATGATAGAATAAAATATAGACACATTTAGGAAAAGTCAGGGTCCTATAGTTACATGGGTTTTATTTCAACAAAGTTAAATATTTTATTTAAAATGTGTATCGCAAGAGTTTCAGTGTGTATCGCAAGAGTTTCAGTGTGTATCGCAAGTGTTTCAGTGTGTATCGCAAGAGTTTCAGTGTGTATCGCAAGAGTTTCGATGTGTATCGCAAGTGTTTCAGTGTGTATCGCAAGTGTTTCAGTGTGTATCGCAAGAGTTTCAGTGTGTATCGCAAGAGTTTCGATGTGTATCGCAAGAGTTTCGATGTGTATCGCAAGAGCTTCAATGTGTATCGCAAGAGTTTCAGTGTGTATCGCAAGAGTTTCGATGTGTATCGCAAGTGTTTCAGTGTGTATCGCAAGAGTTTCGATGTGTATCGCAAGTGTTTCAGTGTGTATCGCAAGTGTTTCAGTGTGTATCGCAAGAGTTTCAGTGTGTATCGCAAGAGTTTCGATGTGTATCGCAAGAGTTTCAATGTGTATCGCAAGAGTTTCAGTGTGTATCGCAAGAGTTTCAGTGTGTATAGCATGAGTTTCGATGTGTATCGCAAGTGTTTCAGTGTGTATCGCAAGTGTTTCAGTGTGTATCGCAAGAGTTTCAGTGTGTATCGCAAGAGTTTCGATGTGTATCGCAAGAGTTTCAATGTGTATCGCAAGAGTTTCAGTGTGTATCGCAAGAGTTTCAGTGTGTATAGCATGAGTTTCGATGTGTATCGCAAGAGTTTCAGTGTGTATCGCAAGTGTTTCAGTGTGTATCGCAAGAGTTTCAGTGTGTATCGCAAGAGTTTCGATGTGTATCGCAAGAGTTTCAATGTGTATCGCAAGAGTTTCAGTGTGTATCGCAAGAGTTTCAGTGTGTATAGCATGAGTTTCGATGTGTATCGCAAGTGTTTCAGTGTGTATCGCAAGTGTTTCAGTGTGTATCGCAAGAGTTTCAGTGTGTATCGCAAGAGTTTCGATGTGTATCGCAAGAGTTTCAATGTGTATCGCAAGAGTTTCAGTGTGTATCGCAAGAGTTTTGATGTGTATCGCAAGAGTTTCAGTGTGTATCGCAAGAGTTTCGATGTGTATCGCAAGTGTTTCAGTGTGTATCGCAAGTGTTTCAGTGTGTATCGCAAGAGTTTCAGTGTGTATCGCAAGAGTTTCAGTGTGTATCGCAAGAGTTTTGATGTGTATCGCAAGAGTTTCAATGTGTATCGCAAGAGTTTCAGTGTGTATCGCAAGAGTTTCAGTGTGTATAGCATGAGTTTCGATGTGTATCGCAAGAGTTTCAATGTGTATCGCAAGAGTTTCAGTGTGTATCGCAAGAGTTTCAGTGTGTATCGCAAGTGTTTCAGTGTGTATCGCAAGAGTTTCAGTGTGTATCGCAAGTGTTTCATTGTGTATCGCAAGAGTTTCAGTGTGTATCGCAATAGTTTCAGTGTGTATCGCAAGTGTTTCTGTGTGTATCGCAAGAGTTTCAATGTGTATCGCAAGAGTTTCAATGTGTATCGCAAGAGTTTCAATGTGTATCGCAAGAGTTTCAGTGTGTATCGCAAGTGTTTCAGTGTGTATCGCAAGAGTTTCAATGTGTATCGCAAGAGTTTCAGTGTGTATCGCAAGTGTTTCAGTGTGTATCGCAAGAGTTTCAATGTGTATCGCAAGAGTTTCAGTGTGTATCGCAAGTGTTTCAGTGTGTATCGCAGGTGTTTCAGTGTGTATCGCAGGTGTTTCACATGTCTGTGCAAGTTTAATTTGAACTTGCAAGTGTTTCAATGGGTTTCGTCTCATACGGCCTCCCATACAATTCACACCCAGCGGTAATTCAGGAAAAAATATATCCGAATGCTCCACATGAAACTATGGTCTTCCGACCTTTTACCATCGTGTCGATTTATTTTGATTAATATGTGACAACGAGAGAGAGCAAGACAGCACTAAGAGAAAGTGCGCGCGCGACCTCTCTCTGCTCGTGCTTCAGTTGCGCCCTGTCACACGCACTACTGTCGTCTACATTACTCGCAGATCAAATAAGACTATGGCGGGACAAAAAATTTGCTTTGGAGCAGGAGCATCGATAAGAGGACTCGTTAACGTTAAGTCGTTACATTACTATTTTGGTATGAACATTCACCCGCCAGTGGGGCGGATAGCCTTTTGAGATTTACTTGCCAAACAGAAAATCTACCCGCATTTGGCGCTTGGCGGGTGTTAATTTCGGACCCTGGCCGAAAGTGTAAAGTGAAATATTAGACTGTACTATTAAATCTAGCAACACTATAACTGCAGGAAGAGTGTTCATAAGAATTAAGAAATATAAGCTAAGGATATACGTGAGGTCACATGTCACGTGAGGTATCGGTCTTTGGTATCGGGGTATTTTTACAAGTACCAGTACAAGTGCATGAGCTTGGTATCGGCCCGATACCAATACTGGTATCGGTATCGGTGCATCCCTATATATTACACTATGTATTTTAGCAGTGTTGTTCAATAAAACCATATGATTACTTGCTTCTGATACTTAATTTGAACCAATCATTTTGGTGAGCGCTTTATGATGGTGTCTTCACATTAGATTTTCTAACCGACACATTTCGGTTGCAAATGAGACAAATTACAGACCCAGATCGCTCAGCAAAGTCGTACAACAACTATATTTTGAGTCTTTACTCTTGTGTGTCTCTCAGATTAACCTTCGTTGTTTTTCTTATTTTAAGTTTATTTGTCCTGTAGCAGTTCCTGGATGTGTATTTAAGATGATAGTTTGACGATGGATTTGGATGAAGTGCTTGAGAGGATGTGGACTACTTTTTGTGTCCTCTATAATTCAGTTCATAATATTCTGTAATGATTGAGTATTGGTGACAGAACTGCACAATTGTTCATTGTTCATGCTGATACTGTCCGCTGATAAAACTTGTGCTCCAGAGATTATATTCATAAAACATCTACGGCTAAATGAGCTGTAAACTGCTGAGATAGTGATTCACAGAAACAGTAGAACATCAGTCCAGTCTCCTCTGTAAATGTCACTGACTTTTGTTGTTTTATAATAAATTGACATGTTGATGATAACACATAAGCAGTCTTTCAGAATGCTCTCAATTACATGATGAATACTGTACGGTATACTTTTATGAATACTTTATGGATAGGCCTACTTTTGGTTTGCTTAGTTGGGGACATTTAATATTCAACAATATTATTGATCTGCCTTACTTTAGGTGGACGACGACACAATTTTCTTCTAGAAACAAACTTTGTTGTATTACTGTATTTTCATGTTATCACGGTGAAGCTTTGATCTGTATTGTAAAAACCACTGGTGTCTTGACGGTATGCATTGAGTGAGTGTGGTGTTTGTGGTGTCGCTCGATCTGGGACAGGTGTGTGAGACGAGGAGGAAAACACACTTTCTTTTTCTCTGTCAGTTTCCTGTCTTCTTGCACCACTGAACTTGCTTGACAAATCCGCAGCTCTTGAAGAGTAAATTGCTGCATGAGTTTGGGGTTGTGGGCTGATCACAGTAGAAGAGGAAACTAGAAACACAGATCTGTAGACTGACAGAATAAGCGTTTATTCAGTGAAGTCGGGTTACGAGCTCCACTAAACGAAACTCCACTGATGACTTCTCACTTCTTCATGAGAGAACAGATTCATATTGATCGTTTCTCTTTTTATGTGTTTGATTGTTTAAATGACAGTAGATGGAAACTAGGAGTAAACATATGAAGAGAAAGACAGAGATGAAGACACAAAGCACTGAAAACATGAAGCTTGTGAAGATTGTCAGATGGAGAAGCTTTAATGATGAGAGACTGAACTGTGAGTAAAACAATCACTCATAATCCAAACAGTAAATGTCTGAGGGAATCATCTCTGTGTTTCTGAAATATATGCCATTGAATGTGTCCATATTTGTGTTCATTTTAATGGAAGTTGCTCTGATTAATATTGTAATTAATGATTTCATATGTGGTCTCCTGATGTATGATAATTCCTTAACTTTCATTAAACTTTCTTGTGATGGTTGATATGGCAAACCAGTGGCGAGGTCACATAAGAGCCAGAGAAACTGACAGAATATAATACGAAAATAAAACAAAACAAATGCAAAATAATCATATCTGTTGTGTATATATTATTTGTAGAGTGTAGACTATTATTAAAAATACATAGTGCCTATAACATACTGTTTCATGCTGATAATACTGTGCCGGTGTTGTGCTGGATTTATATTAAGAGCAAAGACACCAAATTACCAATAACTCACAATAACACACAATAAAACACAATAACACACATAACATACAATGACACACATAACACCCAATAACACCCAATAACACCAGACACCTAGTGGACATAACTAACTTTACTAAACTATACTAAACTATACTATACTATACACATACTTGACTCATTGAGGGCCTTTTGTACAGTAAACACACATCCAGATGCTGAGAGTGATGTTTAGATGAATATGTGATGCGCTTTCCTCTCAATAACTAAAAAACACACATCTGCATGAGTGGGAGTTTTCTATTTGTCCTCACACACATAATATGATCTGCAGTTTTCATCTTTGGAGGAGAGCAATGAAACACGTTGACACAACATATCAAAGGTTGGCTTGCTCATTATGCCATAGACCCACTGCTCCTCGTTAAAGCCCGCCATGATCTCATGAAAGTGCACATCTATAGCACGAATTTTATTTCTCGTGACATTTATGTCAAAAATAGTTTTTGCGTGCATATGATGCGCAGTTTTCGCGTGCATATGATATGCACTTAATGGCGTGTAATACACATGCAGTCCACACCCCTAATCCTACCCAAGGGGTTTACAGAATTTTATTTCAAAAACTATTTTTGCAAAAACTATTTTTGGCGTATTATGGCACGAGAAATAAAATTAGAGGCATAGATACGCACTTTCATGAGATCGTGTTGTATGTTCCCAGCAGTCCTGAGATCTCTCGCACACAATAACTGAAACACATACGCAGCTGTAATGATGGCCCTTTTCGTCCTCCGCCTCAAAATCATGCTGATGTTTGGCGAACTTCTCATATAGCCTATCGCAACGCTTGCATCAAGCATATTACGCGTTCGTCCATCTGTGCAAGAACCCCCTTTAAGCATGCGGGACGTTTCAGATAGTATGCCAAGTGTAATCGGATATGGGTCACAATTGAAAGAATGTGTAAACAGACATTCAAAAAAATCAGATATAGGCAACAAATCAGAATTGGGCATCAAGACCTGCAGTGTAAACGAGGCCTTAGTTTCAGGATCAGAGACAGTGAAGAGAAATCAGAGAATCTGATCTGAAGCTCAATGAGGATCATCATGTGTCACATATGAAGCAGAAAGAGACTCTCATCTGATGTGAATCTGGAGGAGAAAGTGTCCCAGTGACGGAGGATAAACTCCACAGTCTGAGGATCATATCGAGATCTTCTACACACTTAAACAACTGAGACAACCTTGAAACCTCAGCGTATCAGATTATCACTTTAGAGATCAGAATCGCCTCTAAAAAAAAAAAACCCATATTTTCTTTAGTATAGGCCGATTCTTTTCTTCGGTTGGTTTTACTCATTTATATTTGAGTCTGATACTGTTTTGCTACTCCTGTTTTATTCTCAGCTTTTGTTGCTCTTATTTTTTGTTTTATTTGTCGTTATGCATGTTATATCTTTTTCTAATCTTGTTGTTCTGTAAAGCACTTTGGTCAGTCTAGGGGCTGTTGTAAATGTACTGGGCCTATATTAATAAAACTGAACTTGAACTTGATATTAAAAAAGGATCTTCCTACTAAAGCCTCTTATAATGAGACGCTTCCCCAAAGTGATCATAAAGGAGCTTTTACATGTTTCTTAAAGGACACACAGAGGAGGAACAAGCTCATCTTAGAGATCGATGTTGCTGATAAATGAAGCTCAGGAGAGCGGACGCCTCAGAAGAACAAGTATCTGTAGCGAGAGCAGAAACAGTGGCCATCTTTAATACATCTCATATGAACCGATAAAACACGGTCGAGTGCAGACACAAGACTTCCCTTTACCTCAGCACAGATAAACGTTGTCAAAAATATTCCGGTTCACATGGACACGCAGAAGCGATAAATCAAATTCTGTATTAGCTATTAATTTTTAAGGCCAGACAGGAGCGCAGATTGTTGAGGTCAATTTGTAAAAACACCCGCCTGCACATATAGCCTATATATATATATATATATATATATATATATATATATATATATTCAAGTGCACAGACTAATGCATGTGCACGCCGTCTGCGTTTTCACAGGTTTGTGTTTTTGAAGTTTGTGCGGAGATTATTATTATTATTATTTTTTATTATTATTCAACGCTTAAACCTTGGAACCGGTTTGTGTTCTCGAGCTCCAGACACTGTTGTGTGTGAATGAGCGGCCGGATCGCATTACTGTAAGGGTTTTAGTAGTGTCGTGTTAGCGGATCCTAAGTTAATAACTAATGATCGTTGTGACGGAAGTTAATCAATCAAAACTAACTTTAGCTGGACAATAACTTTATTCTAGAGCTCATGTAAAGCCTAAACAATCTGTTACTGTAATCACTGTAAAGCTGCTTTGAAAGTCTATATTGTTAAAAGCGCTGTATAAATGAAGGAGACTTGACTTGGTGCTTAACTTAAAAAAGGCAACATGTGAGTTTACCTGTCTTTAACAAAAATGGAAGACAACATTACAGTAAAAAAAAGAGGAAGAGAAGGAGGAGAAACATCATTGGCCACTGAACGGTTTCTAGAGATCGCTGTTACAGTAAAGATGAATGTGTATGAATGCATTTTATTTTTATATAGTACATGTTTGGATTAAATAGACGTTTTTCTGAAAGCATCTGATCTGAATCTGTGTTTTACAGTAATCATTGATGTAATCAGTGTTTTTACTGTATGTTACATATTGTTTTTTTCAGTGGAAATATCTGTATATGCAATAAGTAAAATTTACTTAAGAAATATGTTGATGCAAGTAGAAGCATCAGAGAACAAGTGGAAGCCAGCTACAAAATCAATCAAAAGAGAAGATCGAGAGACACTGACATTAGAGGAGAACACACACTGAGTAAAGACACACTCAAATTTAGACATGCGATTGTGTATCAAACCCATGGAAGTTGCTTGGTGTGTTTTAGCTGCAAGAAATAATGAAATGACAACGAGGACTGACTCAAACTCTGACAGTATTGTGTCAGTCTGTTCATTGCTGTAGAAGAAGAATATATTTGGGGTTTCATGAGATGACTGTCTGAAAAAGAAAGATTTGTATAGAAATATCCTGAGACACTTTACAAAGTCAGTCAAGGTTGCCAACCAGTCGCAACATTGATGGAAGAGTAATACAATATACTCAAGTAAAAATACTTCTCCTTCAATGAAACTTTACTTAAGTACAAGTAAAATTACCGGTCTAAAAATCTCACGGTTTACGGTATTAATCAATTATAAAATAAACGGTATTATTAGATTGTGGTTATTATTATTATCCTCCGTTAAAATGAAAGTTTAATGAATGAAAACAGGTTTTTTGGTTGAACAAATGGTTTTATTATAACAAACGGTGGTTATCAAAAGCAAATGTCAAGTTTTATCCTTTTATTTTTTGTGGAAGTGCTGCAAATAAGATTTACTAAATTAAACCATGCATGGACAGAACAAATAGATATTCCTTTATAACATCATGACCCACAACGGGTAAATAATCAGGCGCTGCAGATTCAATCAACAGATATTTTTTATTCAAATAATTCAACATTTAAAAGTGGAACAGACCTTAAGTCCAGTCCAGTTCAGTTCAGTTCAGTTCAGTTCAGTTCAGTTCAGTTCTCTTTATTGTCATTAAACATCTAAACATGAAGGAATGAAATTCGTTTCCCAGATCCAGCAGCGCAAATTTTGAATAAATAAATTACAATTCTAGGATAGACCCTATATAAAACATAGACCTATATAAAAACATTTAAAAATCATTAACCATAATAAACAAAATCCAAAACCATAATTAAGGCATATGACATCATTAAAGTGTCATGTGCAGTACAGCAGTGAGAGTGGAGAGGGCAGGAGGAGCTCTAAGCCAAGGAGTTCATCAACCTCACAGCCTCTGGAAAGAAGCTGCACTTTAGCCTTGTAGTTCTTGCTTTAAGGCTGCGCAGCTTCTGCCAGAGGGGAGGCTGGTAAACAGGTTGTGCGCGGGTGAGTGGAGTCCTTCATGATATCTGATGCCCTGCTTCTGCACCTGCTGACACAGATGTCATCTAGGGAAGGAAGGCTGTCATGTGTTGTTATTCTCCTAGCAGACTTAATTACTCGCTGCAGCGCCTTCCTGTCAGCAGCAGAGCAGTTTCCATACCAGACAGTGATGGAGGATGAATGCAAATACAAATACAAATAAAAAATGATAAATGAAAAGAAACAAACAAAAAAAAAAATTATAAGAAAACAAAAACAACCCACAGATAGCCACGGGTTACCTAAGAGTGGCAAACACAAATGCTCTCACAGCAAACACACAGCAAACACACTGCACACCTACAGAAAAAGAAGAAAACACAAATAAAGTGACAAAACCACCATCCACACATTGAGGGAAACCCAGCCATCGTTGGCTTACAAAGAAATCTACAAAAAGAAAGAAAAACAGTTGAATTAATATTGGGTTATGCAACAAACAAGTCAGCAATTTTATTTCACCATTACTATTCTTCTGTAAGCTTAGCTTACCCCTTGGCAATTATTGTCCAACATCCAGCAAAATTAAATCTAAAGTAAACGTTAACTGTAAGGTTACTGTAAGGGAGATCCCTGTAAGGGGAAACACAGTTCATTACAACAAAGAAATATTTACAATATTCAAAAACACATCTAAAAATAGATGCAGAATTATTTTTTTTATGTCTTGATAAAAAATGTTTTTCTAAACTTGGCCTATTGTTGTTTACTTACAATTTGTTATTTTAAAATGTATGTTTTAATTATTATGACGGGAACAGTTGTGCTGTTGAGGCTCTCACAGCTTCATGAGGAGAAAGGGAAACAAATGAGGGCAGATTACACAAAAGAGACTTACAGTTTTTTTTTCGATTGCTAAACGACAGTGAGCACAACTGGAGCTACATGTGCAAAACTCTAACTACAGTCTGCACTACCAACATCACCTGAGCTAAACAGTTCTACCAGAAAGACTCGGGAGATCAATTGAAAAGCTGTATACATTTATTGACAGCTCAGCAAGCATAAATTTATGAGTTCTTTGGCGTAGGCCCCGTCCTTAGCGAGCAAAGCGAGGTTAGCCGAATCTGCATGTCCCGCCTGAGATGAAGGCGGGGGCGCAGCCGACCCCCTGGAGGTAAGGAAGGGACCATCTTGGTGGTGGTTGGGGAGGATGGAGGTGAATGGCAGCGTCAGCATCTGCGAACTCAGACAAGTGTAAGTACCAATCTTTTATACTGTGACTGTATACATGACGCGCTGATTGAGTCTTCCTGACAGAACTTAAGCTAAAGCTTCCATTTCACATCACCTGCACAACTCATTCAGCAACACAACTCTTAACACATGCTCAACACAGGCTCAGTGCAGCCAAACACTACACAACCCTCACTGAGATAACACACACTGTCACTCAGAACACACTGAGAGGAAAAACACTACACAACCCTCACTGAGATAACACACTGTCACTCAGAACACACTGAGAGGAAAAACACTACACAACCCTCACTGAGATAACACACACTGTCACTCAGAACACACTGAGAGTAAAAACACTACACAACCCTCACTGAGATAACACACACTGTCACTCAGAACACACTGAGAGGAAAAACACTACACAACCCTCACTGAGATAACACACACTGTCACTCAGAACACACTGGGAGGAAAAACACTACACAACCCTCACTGAGATAACACACACTGTCACTCAGAACACACTGAGAGTAAAAACACTACACAACCCTCACTGAGATAACACACACTGTCACTCAGAACACACTGAGAGGAAAAACACTCCACAACCCTCACTGAGATAACACACACCGTCACTCAGAACACACTGAGAGGAAAAACACTACACAACCCTCACTGAGATAACACACACTGTCACTCAGAACACACTGACAGTAAAAACACTACACAACCCTCACTGAGATAACACACACCGTCACTCAGAACACACTGAGAGTAAAAACACTACACAACCCTCACTGAGATAACACACACCGTCACTCAGAACACACTGAGAGGAAAAACACTACACAACCCTCACTGAGATAACACACACTGTCACTCAGAACACACTGACAGTAAAAACACTCCACAACCCTCACTGAGATAACACACACCGTCACTCAGAACACACTGAGAGTAAAAACACTACACAACCCTCACTGAGATAACACACACTGTCACTCAGAACACACTGACAGTAAAAACACTACACAACCCTCACTGAGATAACACACACCGTCACTCAGAACACACTGACAGTAAAAACACTACACAACCCTCACTGAGATAACACACACTGTCACTCAGAACACACTGAGATAACACACACTAGCATCAAACACCAATACAGAAAATACAAACTTTTCATCTTTACAGTTTGAACAATTTCAGTGATTTCATTCAAAGTAATATTTTCTTCAAAGAAAAGAGTGACAATCTTTCACATGATTTACTTTAATTTTTAGAACATAATTATTTAAGGTAAATGAAAATTTTCAGTTTGCTTCAATAGTCTGTGGTAATTTACGGAATTACAGTAATGAGAAAAAAAAGTAGAAACTAAAAGTACAAACTGTAATTGGAACAAATAACAAACAAGACCAGCTCATCCTCTCAGCTGAAACTGCAGTCAGTGTGTGAAAGGCACAAGCTGAACTCTATTCTGTTTTGAATGTGTGGTTCACAGTTTTGACAGCAGTGTGTTAGCATTTGATCAAAGTGCTGTAAATCCACAGTGTTGTACAGGTTGTGGTTAAAGTCATGGGATAAGTGTGTAGAGTTTTGAAAACTGTGTTCAAGCAATGATAAACGAGCTAGAGTTTGGTCCACATGAACTGCTGAGTGCAGACTGGAGTTAGAGTTTTACACACGCAGCTCCAGTTGTGCTCACTGTCGTTTAGCGATCCAAAAAAACTGTAATGACACAGCGGTAAAAATGTATGTGGAGTTCTTCTATTTATAACATATGATAATATGATACAGTTAAGCAACATCACACAACCACTGAATACCAGCATGATTGAAAATGTGTCACCGCATGAACTTTCCTTTCCTGAGCGTTTTGTCTGGTTGTTAAACGCCCACCGCCACAGTACTGAGAATTACTGAGAAGAGATATCAGGGGTTTTCAGAATCACACGATTATAATGTCTGTGTGAATGACACTTGTAACGCAAAGTTAGAGATGTTGTAGCATACACCACACTGTGTGTCGGAGCGGAGGAGAGGCGAGAGATGGTGTATATTCCCCGGGTTTAATAAAATCACATACATTTGTATAGAAATATCCTGACACACTTTACAAAGTCAGTCAAGGTTGCCAACCAGTCGCAACAGTGATGGAAGAGTAATACAATATACTCAAGTAAAAATACTTCTCCTTCAATGAAACTTTACTTAATACTAATAGTACTTAACGAGTTTGTTTGCCCATAGAATCTTTAAGATATTAGGTAAAACTTATTTGGCTTGCTGTCCACTGGAGAGGGGCTCGATGAAGCAGCTTCAACTCGAGCTCTGATATACCCCCCAAAAGTGTTGAATAAATATTTGGGACAGCAAGTTAGAATTACGTGATCAAATACAGGATGCCTAAGAGCTTAAAGCATGTTACCCCCCAAAAAGAGTGGAAATTGAAAGCTGTATGGAGCATGGATGGACGCTGCTGCGGCAGTGATATGATTAATGGGGCTCCTGGCTGGAACTGCGTCTCCCTACTATGCCCACCATGTGGGGCTATGAGTGGAGCTCCGGCGGGAGCTGTGTTTTAAAGGGTGTGCCTGCGTTTGTTGTGGAGTGAAACGATATGGGCTTGTGGAAATTTGACTGGGGTACATCTCACCGCTGCACTGCTGCGGCAGTGACTTTCAGATATTACTCCTGCGGGAGTATCTTGGGACTGGAGGTTTGAGTACGAGGTTGGAGAACGCCCTGCCACATCCATGACATGGAGCTCCATGGAGTTAGAGAACATAGGGCTTCCAGATGTCACAAACGGGGAAGGAGGTCCTCGTCCCTAGAGGCAAACGGGCCACCAATATCTGAAGTGAAACTCCCTACGCAGCAAGAGGGAGCCTACGGTATACATAGGAAATGCAGAACTACCATCCTTCTGACGCAGGGGGCGGCGATCACATAAAGACATAATGGCCCGTCGCATTCGAGGGACGTACGATCCTTGATACCTCCAGTCCTGTTTTCGGATAGGAGGGCCCACACTGCGATCCGAACGGGAGAGCCTCCATGGTTAAAAGCATGAAGGATCACACAGCGATTCGGAAAGGGAGAGCCCCCACGGCGCCCGAACGGAAAGCTCATACTGCGATTCGACCGGGAGAGCTCCCACTGCGTTTCGAAGGAGAGAGCCCCCCCCATATGTATAAATAGGGAGTTCACTCGGCGATCAAAACGGGAGAGCCCACACAGCAAGTCGAACGGGAGAGCCTATGATGCATCTGAACGGAAGAGCCCACACAGCGATTCAGATGGGAGACCCCACTCCAGGAGTGGTAGGTCACGCACATCTGAAAAGGGAGAGCTCTCACTGCATCCAGATGAATACACGCCCTGCGGGGCTAGGTAAGCGGGGAGATGCAAAATAGTAGGGAGAAGCGGTCCAGACTCAGAGGAATGCTAGTGTTTGCTGAGCTTGTCTAATGTTATGCGGATCTGAACGAACATATGTTTCGAAGGCGAGGGACAACCATCGCCCTAGCATTTTGATTTGATGATCGGAAGAAAGCCAAATTGAACATAGCGTCTAGGGTTCTTGTCTTGTTAGGAGAAAAAGACGTGAGCGGAGAGTGGTTAGGCAGACGTTAAGAATGTTGATGGTTAAAGTTAGCTGAGGAGCGGCGCACAGGGCAAATAGAACGGGCGTGAGCTCCGCCACAGAAATGACAGACTTGGGGGAAGTGGCATCGTTGTCTGTTGCAACGTGATGAATTAAAGCTGTTGCACACTTGTCTGCCTGAAACTGAGGAAAAAATCTGGTTACAGGCATTCCTTGATTGAGAGACATATGAAGTGGATTTTTCTTGAAAAGGAGCAGGATGGGTTGGAAGATCTGGGTTGGTTTGGGGACATTCTGAAGTAGAATGAATGATAGACCTGCAGATGGCGCAAGAAGGGCTTCGAACGCCTAAGAAGACTCTGTTAGTTCGAGGTCCAAGGCTCCCCAGTAAGGACACTTGTTCCAGTGTATGACCCGGGCGGCGCATTTAGCTGAAAAGCTTATGGTATGTATAAAAATGACTACCTCCGAAAGAGAGACTGGGCTCTGCTATGATAGAGAGGTAGTCATTTAATTCCTTGCGTCTGGCTGGAAATGAAGTGCAAATTACTTCTATGTATCTGGCAAAAGCAACGCAGAATTCTGCATGTGTGAGAACCCGTTTTGAAGGCTGTACGGAATTTGTAAGATCAACTATTTAAGTCAAACGAGCGGTGGGATTCATTGAGTGGGACGGAAGTCAGTAGAAAAGGAGGATTGATAGTTGCATTAGGGAACGGAGATGGGCTGGGACTAGAGGTGGTTCCATGGCGACTGCATTGTTAGGAGCTGGAAGATTGACTGCTGTTGAGAGTGAATGGGCTGGCAAGCGGATTGTACCTGAGGAGCAAGTGTAAGTGTTGAGAAAAGTAAATGAATGTTGATCGGAGGGTCCCATTACTGACTGGTGTCCAGTGTTGGAAAGGATACTTTCAAAACGTATTTCGTTACAGAATACATGCCCCAAAATGTAATTTGTAACCTATTCCGTTAAGTTAATCAATCTGAGTAACGTATTCTGAATACTTGGATTACTTCCACATTGAACTGCATTTTATAAGTGTAGGAATGCGGAATGGTGATGCGGTGGTGACGCGTTGTAGGGATGGTGCTGCCAATAAAGCACCTAAAAGCTGTCACAAAGAATCTGCAAAAGAATTGATTATGAATATGTCAAATATAGCAAGTATATATTTTAATTGTTTATTAATAAACAAGTGTCTTCTGTCTGTGACACTGTAGCCTGCAAAGATGAAGTTGACGATGCTGACTCGCGATCTTTGCAGTATGCTAGTGAACGCGCCAGAGAGAAATGCGCATTTCATATGGATTACTTAAGCAGAAAGCAGTTTGTTTTGTTTCGTTTTGAATTGTTTAGAAAGTGACTAAACTCGTGAAACAGAAGTATCGTAATGTAATCCATTGATTTCAACAATGTAACTGTATTCTAAATACCAACTATTTAAATTGTAACTAACGGAATACAGATGGGCCTACTCATATTTTGTATTCTGAAAACGTAACGCCGGTACATGTATCGCGTTACTCCCCAACACTGCTGGTGTCCATGATGGCTGGCATGGCCTGAAGTGAGAGGAAGAGGAGGGTTTGTGGGAAAGAGAAAAAAAAAAAAAAAAAAAAAAAAGTGTAGAAATCCTTTGCTGAGGCAACCTCACGCTCTGATGTGAACTGGAAAGAATATTAGGAGACAATTGGAAGATAGAAGGGGAAAAAAGGAATGAGGCGAATTGGAATGGAAGGAAAGAGGGAAGATGGCTAGGGATGTCACGGTGGGACCGGGAATAATTCCGTGGATTCAAGTGCAGAGAAGTGTTTTAATAGGACAAAACATAAAAAACAAACCAAAACTAAATCCAAAAACAGACAAGGCAATCCAAAAACAGACAAGGCAAGAACAGGCACAGCATACAAAAACGCGTAACAAATACAACGAACGAGCACAGGACAGCAAACACAGGAAGACTAAATAGGGAGGCAAACAAAGGAGGGTAACGAGACAGACAGGTGGAGCAATTAAACCAATAATCAGATAACAAGGGGGAGGGATTAAACAATGACAAGAGCACATGGCTCAAAATAACAAAACACCCATGTGCATAACAAGACAGGACAGACATGTGACATAACCCCCTCCCTACGGAGCGGCTACCAGACGCTCCATCCGACCCGGGCGGGACAGGAGGGACAGGCCAGGGGGGAACAGGAGAGACAGACCAGGGCAAAACACACAACACAAGAGTTCAGGAGGGAGGTGGAATGGTGGAGGATCAGGGGGAGGGATGGGGGGCCAGGTCCATGAGAGGGAACAGAAACAGGGGGTGATGGTTTAGCCGGGGGCCAGGGCGAAGCAGACAGTCCATCGGGCGGCCAGGGCGAAGCAGACAGTCCATCGGGCGGCCAGGACGAAGCAGACAGTCCATCGGGCGACCAGGGCGAAGCAGACAGTCCATCGGGCGACCAGGGCGAAGCAGACAGTCCATCGGGCGACCAGGGCGAAGCAGACGACCCCTCGGGCGACCAGGGCGAAGCAGACGACCCCTCGGGCGGCCAGGGCGAAGCAGACCCCTCGGGCGGCCAGGGCGGTGAAGACCCCTCGGGCGGCCAGGGCGGTGAAGACCCCTCGGGCGGCCAGGGCGGTGAAGACCCCTCGGGCGGCCAGGGCGGTGAAGACCCCTCGGGCGGCCAGGGCGGTGAAGACCCCTCGGGCGGCCAGGGCGGTGAAGACCCCTCGGGCGGCCAGGGCGGCGAAGACGACCACGGCTCCGGAACGGCAACAGACACTGGCTCCGGCTCGGCAACAGACACTGGCTCCGGCTCGGCAACAGACACTGGCTCCGGCTCGGCAACAGACACTGGCTCCGGCTCGGCAACAGACACTGGCTCCGGCTCGGCAACAGACACTGGCTCCGGCTCGGCAACAGACACTGGCTCCGGCTCGGCAACAGACACTGGCTCCGGCTCGGCAACAGACACTGGCTCCGGCTCGGCAACAGACACTGGCTCCGGCTCGGCAACAGACACTGGCTCCGGCTCGGCAACAGACACTGGCTCCGGCTCGGCAACAGACACTGGCTCCGGCTCGGCAACAGACACTGGCTCCGGCTCGGCAACAGACACTGGCTCCGGCTCGGCAACAGACACTGGCTCCGGCTCGGCAACAGACACTGGCTCCGGCTCGGCAACAGACACTGGCTCCGGCTCGGCAACAGACACTGGCTCCGGCTCGGCAACAGACACTGGCTCCGGCTCGGCAACAGACACTGGCTCCGGCTCGGCAACAGACACTGGCTCCGGCTCGGCAACAGACACTGGCTCCGGCTCGGCAACAGACACTGGCTCCGGCTCGGCAACAGACACTGGCTCCGGCTCGGCAACAGACACTGGCTCCGGCTCGGCAACAGACACTGGCTCCGGCTCGGCAACAGACACTGGCTCCGGCTCGGCAACAGACACTGGCTCCGGCTCGGCAACAGACACTGGCTCCGGCTCGGCAACAGACACTGGCTCCGGCTCGGCAACAGACACTGGCTCCGGCTCGGCAACAGACACTGGCTCCGGCTCGGCAACAGACACTGGCTCCGGCTCGGCAACAGACACTGGCTCCGGCTCGGCAACAGACACTGGCTCCGGCTCGGCAACAGACACTGGCTCCGGCTCGGCAACAGACACTGGCTCCGGCTCGGCAACAGACACTGGCTCCGGCTCGGCAACAGACACTGGCTCCGGCTCGGCAACAGACACTGGCTCCGGCTCGGCAACAGACACTGGCTCCGGCTCGGCAACAGACACTGGCTCCGGCTCGGCAACAGACACTGGCTCCGGCTCGGCAACAGACACTGGCTCCGGCTCGGCAACAGACACTGGCTCCGGCTCGGCAACAGACACTGGCTCCGGCTCGGCAACAGACAATGGCCCCGGCTCAGGAACAGACAATGGCCCCGGCTCAGGAACAGACACCAAAACTGTAACAGTCACAAGAACAGACACAAACACAGAAACAAACACTGGCTCTGGCGCTGGAACAGGCACTGGCTCTGGAACCGGCATTGGCTCTGCCTCCGGCTCTGGAACACGCATTGGCTCAGCCTCCGGCTCTGGAACAGGCATAGGCTCTGCCTCCGGCTCTGGAACAGGCATAGGCTCTGCCTCCGGCTCTGGAACAGCAGACCCTGGGGACAGGAGACACTGGCTTAGGCTCTGGGACAGGAGACACTGGCATGTCCAGAATCCGAGCCAGACGCTCCAGATAGTCTAGGTCCATGAAGGCAGACGGAACGTGAACAGTCTCTCGCTGGGCAGACGTGACGTGAACAGTCTCTCGCTGGGCAGACGTGACGTGAACAGTCTCTCGCTGGGCAGACGTGACGTGAACAGTCTCTCGCTGGGCAGACGTGACGTGAACAGTCTCTCGCTGGGCAGACGTGACGTGAACAGTCTCTCGCTGGGCAGACGGGACGTGAACAGTCTCTCGCTGGGCAGACGGGACGTGAACAGTCTCTCGCTGGGCAGACGGGACGTGAACAGTCTCTGACTGGGCAGACGGGACGTGAACAGTCTCTCGCTGGGCAGACGGGACGTGAACAGTCTCTCGCTGGGCAGACGGAACGTGAACAGTCTCTCGCTGGGCAGACGGGACGTAAACAGTCTCTCGCTGGGCAGACGGGACGTGAACAGTCTCTCGCTGGGCAGACGGGACGTGAACAGTCTCTCGCTGGGCAGACGGGACGTGAACAGTCTCTCGCTGGGCAGACGGGACGTGAACAGTCTCTCGCTGGGCAGGCGCAGGTCTCCTTCTCCTCCTCCGTCCTTTCTGACGGATGTGTGGAAACTCTGGGCTGGCTAAAACCATCGATGAAGTCCCCACGCTTGACGGATCCAGTGATGATGACTCTGCTGCCCTCCTTTCCTCATTCCTTTGAACGCACATGGATAAATATTTAAACAAAGAAATCCCATTCTCCCTCTCCGCAGGAGAAAGTTCGCTCCGCTGAATCCACATGGGCTCGTTCGTTCTGTCACGGTGGGACCGGGAATAATTCCGTGGATTCAAGTGCAGAGAAGTGTTTTAATAGGACAAAACATAAAAATAAACAAACCAAAACTAAATCCAAAAACAGACAAGGCAATCCAAAAACAGACAAGGCAAGAACAGGCACAGCATACAAAAACGCGTAACAAATACAACGAACGAGCACAGGACAGCAAACACAGGAAGACTAAATAGGGAGGCAAACAAAGGAGGGTAACGAGACAGACAGGTGGAGCAATTAAACCAATAATCAGATAACAAGGGGGAGGGATTAAACAATGACAAGAGCACATGGCTCAAAATAACAAAACACCCATGTGCATAACAAGACAGGACAGACATGTGACAAGGGAAGGCGACCTCGCGCTAGGATCCGCTCTTTGAGTAGGTTGGTTTGAGGGTGAGAGAAATGTAACTGTGTGCGAGGGTGACCTGGCACAAGGGTTATTATAAAGAAGTTTAGAGAGAACTGGAGAAGCAGAGGGAAGTGCGGAGGAATGTGTTTGTGAGTTTGGTTCTTGCCTGGGGAGTGGGGCTGACTGCATGAAGTTTGTGAGAGCTGGAGAAGAAGCGGAACTGTTTTTGCGGCCACTGTTGCTGGCCGGGTGGAAATACCGGCGGACAAGGAAGTGCGAGCCGCGGCGGCGCCGGCGCCGGCGGCCTTTGAATCGGCGCGTTGGGATTGTGTGGGTTCAGAACGCCGAACCGGGAGAGAAACGGAGGTAGAATAGGTGCGAGTCTTGCCTTTATAAGATGTTGAAGTGTTCGATGGAATGCTGGAACTGTAAGAACTGATGAAAAGATCGTAGAGTTGAGCTTTTGATGATCTGCAGGAGAAATGGATTCCGGAGCTGGAGGACTTGACGTAGGCTGTTGACTGACCATTTTGAAATGGGTGGAATCGGTGTATTAGCAGCGGAAGAATGGAGAGAAGACGGACGAGGCTCGGTTAAAACTGGCGATCTTGAAGACGGAGGAGAGCGTTGCCTTTGGAACGTGGTTTATATGAGCGCTGGATTTCTCGATCAGAACGCTCATGAAGATGATCCATAAGATCCGATCTCACGTGGGGTGTGACTGGCTGTGTCCCAGGAAGGCTTGTCAGTTCGTCGTCTGACGGGAAGAGCTGGATTTCCGGGATGTCGGACATTATTCCGTGCGGCAGTAATGCATACTGGAACAGCTGATGCTAGGGAGAGGTAAGCGGCTGCTTATATACTCAGGCTGTTGATTGAAAGATTAGATTGGCTCGCTCCTCCCTAACTTACGTTTAGGAACTTCATTTATTGTTTTGAGAACTGCATTAACTGTTTGATCTTTAATTATTATTTTTAATAAATCTGCCATTATTAAACATTTGTTTGTTAATGAGAACACTTATTGTCCTGCAATTGATTGAATGTATTTCACAACAAAATTAACCATTTTAACAAATTACTTGTTACAAATTACTATTGGTGTATGAGTTCACATGTATGTGGATGATTGGATGATGGAACACACACTAAACCATTAGTGTTTTTAAGCCTATACACACATTTGAGATGAAACACCTTGTGACACACAGAGAAACTGT
Source organism: Gila orcuttii (assembly GCA_026230005.1). NCBI lineage: Eukaryota > Metazoa > Chordata > Actinopteri > Cypriniformes > Leuciscidae > Gila > Gila orcuttii. The sequence continues at coordinate 42,131,935 of JAPDVR010000014.1, read as the reverse complement.
GAAGAAAAAACAAGAGTAAAACTAACTAGAACAAGACTGGAAGGAAAAAAGCAAAATGATACACATATTTACATTTACACATGAAACGCTCTCAAACTCTACCGCCCACGGCGCAAATTACAAGACGAAAAATAGAAAATCGGTTAGATTTCCTTTATTCAAATGTTTGTTTCTGAAGTCACAATTTAGCACAAGTAAAATTTAAAAAAGGGGAGAAAAAGGCAACTATCCATTGATAATATAACTGGAAAAAAAAGAAAAATTAATGTCTGGTTTCAATTTTTCATTTTTGCATTAGCATTGTATGGTCTGAAAACTGAATTGTGAAGCATTACACGGACCGGCAGCGTTTATTTTTTTTTATTTTTTTGGGGGGTTAAACCAAAAATATAAAATATGTAAAGTAAAAGCAGGAATATTTGTACACACCTTTGTATCTGACTGGTTCTTGCATCTGTCTTCGTTTTCGTCTTTCTCCAAGCGGGAAATAAAGCTTTTCTGTGAATGGTCAGGTTTCGCACTCGTTTTTTTTTTTTTTTTTTTTTTTTACTGTATTTCGATTTACAGTAAATGAAAGACACTGTATTCAAGGGGATATTTTCCATAATGCAACTTTAAAATACAGTAACATGCTGTATAACTGTCCTACAGTAAAATACAGTTCATTTTACAGTTAAATACTGCGTAATTTACAGAAGTTTCTAACAGTTAATGATTATTAACTTGAAGTGTGTTATTTTGGAACAACTAATTTATCTAATGGAAAAATGAAGTATAGTTGTAATAAATTGTAGTAAAGCATAACTTTAAGTGTATTTAGTGTACTGTTGTGTGCTAAATTGGAACAACTTCAAGTATACTTTAAGTATATGCCTGTATAGTGAAGATGTACAGGTCTTTAGCTGCTGATGGATGTCAGTGATGATGATGATGATGATGATGATGATGATGATGTCAGTGATGTTGTGTGTTCTTGAGAACATGATGAAGGGTTTGATGAGAATCTCTCCTCAGTTTTGACATCAGAATCAAACTTTACAGGCCCGTCTGGATCACAGGACACTAGAAATATACATTAGATTGTCATCATATACATTATTTTGAATTTTTACATTTAGTATGTTCTTGATCAGTAACACAATCTGTTAGTGTTTAATGACTGCAGAAAGTCAGTCTGATGAATTTGTCTGAATGTGACACTTTATAACAGGAGAGAAAACAACAGTAAATCTAACAGTAAAACTGATGAAAGTATTAAAGTTCAGTAATAATCAAACACTCACATGTTGGCTTTATTCTGTCCATACTCTCACATCTATGAAGTCTCTGTCCTCTTTCCTCTCGTGATTCACTGGTTTGTGTCTCATTTCTGTCCTCCATTTTTCTCTCAGTCTTCTTGTTTTCTGCTGATCTGTGATTTCTGCTGATTTTCTTTCTCCTCTTCATTTGAATCTGTTCAATCACAGAGACATAACGACATTAGATGACTTTGTAAATTGGAATAAGTTACTCTGATCAGTCGATCATCACTGTGATCATAGAGCTCTTAAAGAGACAGTTCACTCAAAACTCATCATTAACTCACCGTTATCTCACTCAAACCTGTATGACTTTCTCTGTTCTGTGGAACAAAAGAAGATATTATTTTAAATATTTCAGAACACACCTGTATATCAAACTTGTAATCCTTTTATACAGTTTATTGTGATTTAGGTACATCATTATTCGTAATTGTCTGATAAAAGTCCAATAACTACTAAATCTCTAGCCTGCCGGATCATCATCATCATCATCATCATCATCATCATCATCATCATCATCATCATCATCATTATTAGTAGCAGTATCTCTGTCCTGTCACTGATGGTCAGAAATCTGTATCATACTGTAATCATACTGTAATACACACATCATTAATGACTGAATAAAAAGATAAAGTGATTTATTCACTTGTGATGAGCAGAAGAGAGTAGATCTGACATCTCTGCACTGCTGTGTCTGAGCTTCAGGATGAGAGTTTATAACCGAATGAAGATTGTTGAGCAATACAGGTTTACATTTCAGTCTCACTATAATAGAGACATAAATGTCTGGATTTAAATAATTATTAAAAAATCTCTTTAGTGAACAATTAAAGATAAAGTGTTTTAGTCACCTTGTGGGACAGCAGAAGAGAGGAAACATCCAGTGCCGATCTGAGAGATCAGACGTTCAGAAAGATCAGCTTTATACAGTGTGAAGTGTGTTATTAAAGTCATTCAGTCTCTCCTCAGTTTCACCTCCACCACAACACTGTTATAGATCTGATACAGAATCTCTCAGTGAAACGTGTTTCTCCACATCTCTGCTCCAGCAACATCATCACAACTTCTGAACTTCAAGTAGATGTACTTGGTAGTGTAGATGTTCTCTCATTGCCTCCTCTGAGGAAACGGCCCTGATTCAGATCAAGATCACACACAGAAAATGTTCTTAGATTGAAATTTTCTATCATATCTTCTGTACAGAGATGATTGTATTTTTACATCTTTTAGTAGCTTTTTAAATATGAATAATGGGTAACACTTTACTATAAGGTTCTATTCATTAACATTAGTTATTAGTTAACATGAACTAACAATACTTCAGCATTTAATAATCTGATGTGTCTACTGGGATGTAAATCTTATTTTGCTTATGCGATGTTAGTGAGATAAAGCATGTCAAGTGCTTGATGTGTTCTGGTTAACCTTGTGCAGCAACACAACATGTGGTTTTCCTGTTAAACTGCTGTAGTTCACTCAGGCTATAAACAGATACAAGTTTCTTCACACTGCAGATGTTAACGTGGTTTTTGGTTTGTTAAGGCGAGACACTACAGGTGAATAGGGTATTTTTTTTAGTTGATTTTCCCAGTTGATTACCTACATTAAGATGAGAAAAAAAATGTATTACAAGTTTTCTGTAATTTAATGTTTAAATATGCAAATTAGGCTTTATCTAATTAAATATGTGCTAATTTGCATATATTTAAAAAAATGAAATTGAGTATTGGATAAAGCCAGGTTCAAAATTATTTTTTCATTGTGTTCACATATTAGATGGGGAAATAATTACATAGGGATTTATGGATATCTACTTTTGTTATCCTGTAAATCAGAAAATACTGCCAATAGCCTTAAAAAAAATGTTTTTTGGGGGGTTTTGGAAAAAAATGTTTTTTGGAATAAAATGTTATGTAAATCAGGCTAGTAATAATATATTTACAAATCCCTCTGTAAATGTCTTCATAATAACTAGGTACAAGACTGGAAGGTTTGGTGTATATAGGTGCTAGTAGTAAGTCAGGGATTGAAACTTGCCAGCCCCGAAAAGTTATTAAAGACATCGTTAAAATAGTCCAAGTGACTACAGTGGCTCAATCTTAAGTTTATCAAGCGACGAGAATACTTTTTGTGCGCAAAAAACAAACAAAAATAACGACTTTATTTCAACTATTCATTTCCTTCTCTGTGGACCTCTAGTCAGTTAACTTAGTGTGTTAGCGTAGAGCTACGTCACACATAGGCTCACTATTGGCCGACGCTGGTCATGTGTGTGATGCGTGTGACGTACAACACAGAAGCGCTGCACTGTTACACTAGTGAACTGACTCGAGGCCCACAGAGAAGGAAATGAATAGTTGAAATAAAGTCGTTATTTTTGTTTGTTTTTTTGCGCTCAAAAAGTATTCTCGTCGCTTGATAAACTTAAGATTGAGCCACTGTAGTCACTTGGACTATTTTAACGATGTCTTTAATAACTTTTCGGGGCTGGCAAGTTTCAATCCCTTAGAAGCCTATGGAGGAGTGATCCAGCTCTCAGATTTCATCAAACATATCTTAATTCGTGTCCCGAAGATGAACGAAGGTCTTACAGGGTTGAACAACATGAGGAAGAGTAAATACAGACAGAATTTTCATTTTTGGGTGAACTATCCCTTTAATTCAGCCAGCTCACATACCTGTATTACTTCCTGTTTTCGGTCGAAGTCCACAGTAGTCGATTGTCGAGTGCGCGCGTGATCATTGGTAACTAAGCAACAGTGGAGACTCAGACTGTCAGCCGATGACGGTGCTGTGTGGTGTTCTGAGAATATCAGCTCAAATGGATAGTTCATCTAAATCAGATGTTGAACGCGCGCACTTGACAATCGACTACTGTGGACTTCAAACCGAAAACAGGAAGTAATACAGGTATGTGAGCTGGCTGAATTAACATCACTTTTATTCATATATTTTATTTTGAACTCTCAATAAACAATTACAGTGTTCTAATTTGAGTTAGTCCAACATTGACATAGTAAATTCCTACAAATGTCAAATAATTCAGATATAACCTGTAGCGGAGGCTTGGCGTCGCCCTCCTCGCCTCCCCCTCGGCTTACCACGTCCTACAGAGTCCCTTTTAGAGGTGTGTGGAGGGTCTCTTACACGTTTCCTCTCATCAGCGGCTCTCTGTGTATTGAAGTGAATATTTACTGTAAGACTGATGTTGTTAAAAGTACTGTAACCAAAAGGCAGGCAACTAGTGAAAGGAAAACACAACATAGTGTGTTAGTAAGGTGTTGAACAGCTTAAATGAGCCTTGGAATAGATTCTCCAAGTCTCTGTAACTCGGAGGGATGGAACTCCATTCTTCCAAAATATAATGGAGATGATGGGATTGGGGTGATTGTCCCTGTAAATGCACTGTAAGTCGCTTTGGATAAAAGCATCTGCCAAATGCATGTAATATTATTATTATATTATATTCCCTCATTAACACATGCCACAGAGCATGGTAGGATGCATCATGCAATATACCTGTATAAAATCTTCTGCACTCATCCTTCTTACACATTCCTCATCACGTTTTACTTTAATTTGTTATGTTCAAGTATAAAATAATTGAGATGTATAAAAACTCTAACCCTGGCTTCAGCTAGAATGTGTTCATGTTTCAGCTCCAGAGCCATGCGTCTCTCTTGGTAGTGGAGATCCTGTGAATCAAGTTTATGCTTGGTGGCCATTGCAATGCAGTCAGATACAGACAGACAGACTTACAAAGATGGATGAGACAGACAAGTAGACAAAGACAGACAGAGAGAAAAGAATGAGCTATAGATAAAGACTGTGAGATAGATAAAGATATAGATCAGAGAGATGGACAGAAGAATAGATATTGAGAACAGAGAGGATGTGAGATATAGAAAATAATGAAGAGATAGAGGTTGGCTCTTAAAAGTGCCTTTGGGTTTTGAAAATCAGATGTGATGGGTTCGGACAGGTGATGTGTTTGACAGGATCTGCAGGGAGAACAACAGAAAATGATAATTATATAGTGTTATGTTGATATAAGATTTAAAAAGTGTACCCTAATAGTGCGTTATTCCCATTTTCTTATAAATACTTAAGATACATAAATACAAATACACGTTGTTCCTATTTCCTGTGCGACTGTTAAAAGGCGCGTAACATTTTTTTTTTAAAAGGCGCGTAACGTGTGTCTGGGGTTCGTAATCCCATAAGGCAGTGTTATATGTGCAGTATAACGTTAGATCAAGTGATAATATTGTTATTACTGACACATTACCAGGGGTGTGAAGTGACGAATTACAAATACTCACGTTACTGTAATTAAGTAGTTTTTTCAGAAATTGTACTTTTTTGAGTAGTTTAAAAATTGTGTAATTTTACTTTTACTTGAGTACATTTTAAGTGATGTATCAGTACTTTTTCTCCGCTATTTTCCTTCTGTTTATAATCGTTAGTCGTTACATGCTTGTTTTAATTTTATCTTATTTTTATCCATCAACGTGATTGGATCGAGTAATCGGTCTCGTGACTGTCATCAAATCAAATTAAGCATAGAAAACTTTAACCGCCTATACGCTTATTTCACGCAGCCGTTATTTTGAAATCGAAAGCGAGGCTCCGGTGGGAAGAAAACCGGAAGTGTCGCCTTTAATCATAGGAGAGTCGCGAATGCGATGGCGTATTGTTGTGTTAAATGTAGAAATTAGTTATTCTAAAAATGTACATACATTTCTTTCATACTTTAGACTATATACAGTGAAATTCATTTATATAGTTTTTTTTTCAGAAAGTAAAAAAATAAGCAGGAACGAACTATATCTACATATCCTATATTGGATATTAACATCCAATAGTGTAAATCGCAAGCAGCTTCAGGTTGGTAGTCCAAGGCATTGTTGTTTATCTTTACTTCCGGGGTTCTTCCCACCGGAGCCTCGCTTTCGATTTCAAAATAACGGCTGCGTGAAATAAGCGTATTCCTGCTGTTACTCGTGACTGCTGTGGAAGTGCATTCTTGACGCATCAATTCAATCCAGATATCAGTGTCTTCCTCTAATATGCTAAGGTACATTTCACATTTCTGCTTAATGTGATATTTATATAGGCTGGCCTGTCTACAGGGCCTATTTGGTCTGAGGTTGGGGGTATTGCGTGACGAGTTCATAATGCGGTGAATTCCCGCTCCCATTTACTTCACAAGCACATTATAGACGGGCGTCACGATCTGTGCACTGCCGCGTCTCGCGCTCGCCATGCCGCCAGATTCAGAATCAGTGCACTCTATGAACCATGGAGTTAACTTGAACTGCATTTCTGTCAGTGCGTGACTACAGCTCGTTACTAAACAACGTTTTTTGATTGATCCATTATACAATCCGTCTTCATTTGGCAAGTGCACTTGCGCAAAAACATTTTTCATGTTGAACTATTGTTTTTTGTGTGTGTGGATGCTGCTGATAAAACAGCTTCGCCGAGACTACAAAGAGACATGCATTTGTGTGTGTGTGTGTGTTTGTTTGTTTCTTTTGTAAAAGTTTCCTGGATATAACTTCCCTATTTAATGCACAATTTTCCTTACAAATTATATTATCAGCATTACAATGCGAGTAAATGTAGCCGTGTAAAATGTAAGGGACGATGCCACCCTTCTAGAACAATGTGCATTTACAATTAAATTGTAACATATTTAATAGCATGCAATTAAAGTGTGTAATTAGTGTTAGCTCACTATCTTAGCCTTTGTCAGTGCATTAGGTAAGGTAATCTGATAATATTAGTGATTCTCATTTATCAAAACACTAACATTGGTACCGTATTAGTCGAGAGAATATTTAATAGTAATAGAAGATCGTCACAAAATGACCAGTAATAATTGGTGATGGTAAGTAGATCACATAATTTCTGCCTGTATTAACTTACACGCAACAAATCAAACAATGTGCAAGTAAAGTGCACACATTTGCGTTACTACAAATAGAATGGCAATGGTAAGTGTATTAGCTGTTCTATAGACCTTATGCACCAGAGAAACGTGGGCGCCGTCATCTTTAGAATATTGTCTTTGAACTTCCGGTTTCGCGGTCGCTCTGTATATTTCTATGGCACCACTGTCGAGGATTAATTAGCTGGTGAAGTGGATTTACTTATTGTAGAGTTAACAAATGTTATCATGAGTATTGTAATGTTTATCATAAGCATTGTAAAGCAGATGTCTTAACAAATGTCGACCGGGAAATTTTTTACGAGCAGTTCATTCATACCTATGCAAGATCGCTGTCAAAATACAGACCGGAAGTCAAAAGACAACGAGCGTAGCGCTGAAAAGGGGCGGGGCTACATAAGGTCTATATGTTTTAGTCTTTAGTTTTATTATAATTTGTAGGGACTGGGCGAGGTGAATCTGAATAACTAAATACATCCTAGCGAAAATCCCAAAGCCTTCAGGCCCAAAAAGCCTGGATGTAAATTAACATATACACACACACACACTCACAACCACACACGCATCCCCCACAAGTGAAGCCCGCTCAGGACAGAGCGTGGTGTCCAGTTACGAGACATTTTTATGACTGACTGGAATGTCCCAAAGGAAGTGGATTCCAAAGCGAAAAGAAACTTATTTTCTTTAAAAGACATTTAACCAGATATATTCAATGTGTTTTATGTGTGTTTGTTGAATTGTACGAACAATGTATACAATCTTATCTTACGATTTGTCTTTTATGTGTTTGATCTATGTTGTTGGGAAACTCTAATGGGATAAGGTTTCAAACTTTGCAAACTATGAGTAACCAACTCCATGTGAGGCAAGTTTGGATTCTCTGAGCTCCAATCTTCGTTCCACATTTAGCCATTTATATCACATCTTGCTAAAACTTTGTGACACATAGGACTATAATAATTGTGAAGATTCTGCTCTTAAACACCCGACGAAATTAGGGTTTCAAATGTCTCTCTCTTAGACAAAGAGCAATAAAAACCAAAGTCCCGCCTGTGAAATTCCAACCCTCTAATTGGCCAAGCCAACAGGAAGAGGCTGGATTTCTCCAAGGTGATAAATGAGGCTTCCCCCCTCCGCTCGTCCTCTTACCTCTCTTGTCCTCGTGTTATAATGTAACGTCTCGCCTCCGGGCGAGCTCTTCGCCTTTTTTATTTGTTTCTAGTTTAGTTTGTGAATTTCAGTCTTAGATAAGTCTCCGTGTTTAATTCCAATCGACGAGTGAAACGAACACCGCGTGACATATCTCTTCAGCAAATCCATCTACAAGGGACCTTTAAACGAGCGCGCGCTCGCTTTGAAGGGAAAACACGCGCACGTGACCACGTGACGCGCCGGACCGAGAGACACACACGCTTCTTCACAAGCCATGCAAAGAATTACCTGTGCAAGTATCCGTGTTTGATCACGCTTTTAAGATTTGTTGAAGTCTCGTTGTGTCTCAAAATTCTGTTGTCTATGTGAATTTGCTATTTAGAAAGATCCTCGGGTCTTTCTAAACTCCCTCTTGCATAACTGCAACTCGCTACATTTCCTCTCTCTCTCTGTCTCTATGCATTTCTCGTTTATCGATGCCTTATCGTGTTTTGTTGTTTATTATGTTTGTAAATACATAAATCCGTAGTAAATACATAAGTAGTTCTGCCTTATTAAATTCATTATATTCATTTGATTGATGTACTGCCTCTGCTCATTTTCCAAGTCCCTTAAGTGCCAAAGGTCTAACTTAAGCCACAAGCTTTACAAATTAAAGATACTTTAAAGAGTATTTGGTTTATAGGGCAGAAAACCCAATTCTAGTGGCCACAGAATTGCGTTTCCTGAAATCCTATAAAGTAGGATGATATTGTGGATCCCCACAAATATTATTCTGACAATTGAGCTAATTAATTTTGCCTGTTTTGTAAGACGTGGTCCGTGTAATTAATTACAATCAACTTGCGGTTAATTGCAGGGATACACATGCATGCATGCAGGTAAAATGACACATCATCCCTTAGCGGGAGATTTATTAACATGTAAGACTGATCTAATCCAAACATGTATGAATAATTATTAATTACCAATTATTAATTATGATATGCAAATTCCCCCACGGATTAGATCCGCCACTGAGTCTTTACATTTAATTGGTGGAGAATATGCTTGGCACACTTTAAACTTGTTTATGAGCAAATTCAGTTTCAATCTATGTCTATATTGTGATTTAATATTGTACGTGCGCCTCGAGTGAGCGAACGCAATGCGAACTCACCGGCTGACTGAAGGCAAAAAGCCGCTTTCAGTTCAGCAAAACTAAAAAGTAAACTGCAGTTTCATAGTTTCATAGTATTAAATTTGTCCTACAAAAGACGAAGAAACCTCTTTTGAGCGACGACATTTTTAATGTTAAAACTCCCCTGTCCGAACGATGTTCTTCTGTCAGGGTGAAGACAAGAGTTAGTGAAACGATGCTCTTTCACTATTCTTAAAAAGGCCTTATATTATAATCGTTAGATTAACGATAAACTCCTGGTTAAACATTGACGTATCTACTCAAGTGTAAAAACCTAAAGCATATTTAATCATAAGTGCTATTTGATATATGTTATGGGAGTCGAAAAACAGACGACAAATTCCTGTTTTCTTTGCACAGCGCAGCGAAGAATCCTGCCAGACGTGTTGTTAAAATATAGCACCGAAAAAGAAAAAAAAATCCAAAACCTAAAAACATTTTAAATCATAAGTGCTATTTGATAAATGTTATTTGGATCCAACCGACAGACGTATAATTCCTGTTTTCTTCTACACAGCGCAGAGAAAAAAAACATTTCCTGCAAGACGCACGTGTTTGTTGAAATGTAGCACAGAAAAAAAAAAATCCAAAACCTAAAAACATTTTAAATCATAAGTGCTATTTGATAAATGTTATTTGGATCCAACCGACAGACGTATAATTCCTGTTTTCTTCTACACAGCGCAGAGGAAAAAACATTTCCTGCAAGACGCACGTGTTTGTTAAAATGTAGCACAGAAAAAAAATCCAAAACCTAAAAACATTTTAAATCATAAGTGCTATTTGATAAATGTTATTTGGATCCAACCGACAGACGTATAATTCCTGTTTTCTTCTACACAGCGCAGAGAAAAAAAAAATTCCTGCAAGACTTGTTGTTAAAATATAGCACCGAAAAAGAAAAAGAAAATCCAAAACCTAAAAAAAAAAAAAACATTTTAAATCATAAGTGCTATTTGATAAATGTTATTTGGATCCAACCGACAGACGTATAATTCCGGTCTTCTACAAAAAAAAAAAAAAATCCGCTGAGATTTAATTTCGATAAGTGTGATCACTACAGAAAACAAAGCGTCTGCACGCTCAGATTTTAATCACACTGAATGTTATTCCGCTGACAAACACTAGAGGGCAGCCTTGAGGCCTAAGTGCTTGACAGTTCTCGAATTACGCTCCGCCCCCCCTGATTTCATCCTGCATGAACGAAATGTCGCCATCGTGTGGACACTAGTAACAAGGTCATCCTTTCCTAAACAATTTCTCTCTCGTCACAATTTCAGATTTTCCCAGTGAATTTCTGAAAGTGTGTTTCTAACTTTCAATGCATGTGCAAGTTCCAGTTTTACTAACATGACCTCACTCCTGACGGTGTACACTTATTTTGAATTTGGTTCAAACCACTTTTAAACTCAAAATTCAAAAGTAAGTATTACCAGTTTCTGATGACCACTTAGGAGGAGTGCGGCCCCCTTGTGGCCTTCCCCTCTCTACGTCAGCTCATCACTTAGTTCCTAACATCATTCTGTTCTGAAGTGGCTTTCTCCCAGTTGGTTTTATTTTGGTCATTTATCATTGATACCTCACCGTAGTCGTGATCATCATCAAATATAATGCCAACCTTTAATTTCCTACACTTATTCAAATTTGGTTTGAAACAAACAAATTTCAAGATCAATTTGAATTAAGTCTCCTTTCCTGTTGGGAATGGTTTTATGGCTTTACTTCTATATTTCCTTCTTCAAATTATTTTTAATAATTTTGATTTGATACGTTATGACAACGATATCCTTACTATTCTAGAAGTTACTCAGCATCTATGCATACGCTTGATTTGAATTGTATTTAAACCCGTTTGAATGCAATTTAAATCAAGTTCTCTGTCAGCCAGGTTGACCACTAAGAGGAAGTGGCCCAAACCCTTTGTGGCCCAAACGCGCCACTACAGCTTGCTTCCTCCCGTGCTCTTCCTGCTGCACTTAATCTCTTCTCTGAATGGAGGCTAGGTTGTTCTGATAATTAACATTGTCATAATTCCATTTTTGTTTGTACCATAATTCTAGTAAAGCCGTTGCCTTTGATTTTTCTACAAAAAAATAGACACTCAATTTGATTTAGATAGAGAGAGCTTTAATTCACGTTGAGGTTCACTTGTCCTTCATCCTGTTCTGTGTTTGTAGGTAGAAATTTCTCGCGTGCGGTGGTGATTTGACAGTCATCTCTGCTTGGGGGTCCGGCATGCTGGTTCGTCTGACCTGCGTCACCAGCACTGACTGAGCGCGAGTCCCGGACTTTCCTGTGTCTCTCCGTTGGTGCGGCCCGCAACACGACATCACCAATTTGGCACTGCCGGTTGTGTTCAAAGTCAAGTTGCGTGAGAGGGCGCACATCGGTACAGACATGCGGAAGGGCCCGGGACACTGCTGTCAAGTGTTTGGGGACGACAGAGAGACCAACCACGGTGCTGACTCCAACCCGAATGACCTCATTTCACCCCAGGGAAACTAGAAAGGTATTAAATCCATCCACTTGGCCACAGAATCTAGAGATTCCCCCGGTCATTGAAGTGTTTGGCTCCCTTCTCCTCTCCGAGCCACAAACCGCAGGCTTAGGCCTCCTCTTCCCCTGTAACACTTCCTGTGTACTATTAACGCCATTTCATTACAGACCTTTCCATCTTGGATGGTTGCATGTTACTTCAAACTTTGCTATCTTGCCATTGCTCTTTTCTGTTGGGCTCTGTTCCTTTCAGTTCACCTAGAGACAGAACCTATCTGAGACAACAAGGAACGCTGAATAATAGTTTGACAACCAAGCCGTTAGCATCAACAGGTGACCCCTAAGCTACTGCCCCGTTAAAGAAAAAAAATAAAAAAAATCTTTATTCAGGCCCATGCTGACCTACCCAAATTGTCCCACCGAATGATTTAACTGTCTGCATCAGTTAACCAAAATTTTCACACACGGCATAGCCCGTATTATAGCTCGTTAAACGTAGAACGAAATTGCACTGGTCTCTCTGTGTGTGTGTTGTGTTCCTCTCGCCCACAATAAAGGCAGTATGTTCCGGTTCTACAGTCCCACAACCCGCTGGGACCACCTGGAGACATTGATGAGAGTCATGACACCTCTATTCCTGCCCAAGGTCGCCAGTGAGTCAGAGCCCCGAGCCAAGAGCATCGCAGACGTGGACAAGCTAATGGCGCACAAACCAAGCCAAAGCTCCCACGACAAAGACCGGCCAGACACGTCAAAACCTCGCTTGCCCAGCCCATCGCATAAGCACGTCTCCACGAAAGGAGCCGCATCGCCCTGGAGCACGAAATTGCAACGCTGAGGATGCAAGCCGAGGATGACAACGACCCCGAGCTACAGAAAGAAGTGGAAAGACTTCAAACTGCCCTGTATGATCTTCATCGACACAGACAGAGAAAAGAACCAGAGAGGAACTCAACGAGAAACTCCGACCAAGTGAAGCCGCTTGCAAAGAGCAGAGACTGAACTTAAAGAGACTCGAAAGCCACGGCCTGCGAAAGAAGCTCGCAAGAGGCCCATGTTACCATCCACAAGCTCGTTCAGCAGAGATAAGATCTCAAACGTGAACTTGACATTTTTCCCACAGAGTTGACACACTCTTATAGACTACCAGCCGCTGCGGCAGGCCTTCATTAAAGAATTCTCTGATCCAGAATCAGACCAACAACTAATCACAGCCGTGGACCTCAATCAGCCGGCATGGAGGATGATTTCAACTCCAGAACTCTGTTCTCCGAAATCTGCACCCCACAGTGAGTCATCACCAAGTCCTCCTGGCCTGCCCACATAGCATGACTACTCCACAGCTAAGAGAAGCTTACACCAAGCAAAAGACTGTGTCCGAAAAGACCCCACAATCTACTCGGTCTCCGAACACTACTCAGAGCTGCCTCCAGAGGGCGCCCCACAACACCATAGCCCTGTTTACAGAGAGTCACGACCGTTCCAGGCCTCCAGAGGGCAGCACTACCGTGATGGTGCTCATCCAAGACACCAGAGCGAGCGCTCTGAAACATTCTGGAAGCCAGCCGGCAACCCAGAAAGAGCCGACCCCCATCACCAAGAGACTCAAGCCCAGACAGCCTGGAGCGGTACTCCTCTCAACATGCCACTAATAAGCACAAGTCTGAGCACGCATCAGACAAACACAGTGCCGCCACGTCTGAGACAGCAGAGACCCTGAAGTCGCTGAAAGAGCTTCTTCACAAAAGACTTTCCGAAGGAGACAAGAGGGACAAGACTTACATCCTATGCTTGAGCGTAAGACCCACAACAGGCACACAGAACACTGCTCGTCGGCCAGAGACCACAGAGCACACTGTCACATCACAAAGTGACAGCAGCACACAGCCACCACAGCTGACAGCTGCACCGCCTGAACGAGACAGCACAGTTTCCCACAGCTGGGTCCAAAACCCCAAAAGACCAAGAAATGCTGCATTGTCTGCCTGTCTCCGCAGAGAACTACCCAAGCCCGGCCCTAACCACCCGTCGATCACACACCAGCCCCTACGCCAAGACTCCTGGGGAACCTGATCGAAAAGGGGGTGGCCCGGAAACTCTACCTAGCCATCACTTTAGAAAATGAGGTGAGCCTGGAAGCCCAGGTAGACACCGGCTCAGACCTCACTTTAATGTCAGCTCAGCTCTTTGAAAGACTCAGCGCTAAAGTTAAGAGCAAAGATCGAACTCTTATACCCCAAACGTGTGAGCTGAACGTGCAGTCGTACAGCCAGAACAACATCCGGCTCGAACAGGTAGCTCCCAGTCACCTGACAGTCTGGGCCCAAGTTCAAGAACTCCGCCCCCTCCGGTCACAGAGGTCACGAGAACTACAACAAAGCCAGACTCCAAAATCACAGAGTTCCCCGGAACTCCAGCAGCCATCCATGGGTACACAGCCTCACCACCAAGTCAAGGTTCAAGTTCGCTACCCTGCACCTTCCAGCTCGCCAAAGACCACGCAATGCCCACTCAACGATGCGTGACCTAATGCAGAAGGCCTCTAACACAAAAGGCCTCCTCAGAAAGAATTCCTAAAACCCCAATGATTTTGAACTGCAAAACCAGAAGACACTGCACGAACACAGTGCAAGACTCTGCTAAAAAGGTCCCTGATCAGCATAGGACATAGAACTTTTAGAAGTAGATGAAAATGTGTGCTCAAAGAGTTGCAAGACTCTGCATTCGTAAAATTAGAATTTTACTGATGTAAAAGAATCTTAAATGGGCGTGTAAATCTCAACGGCCAACAGACTATGCACGACTCTTTTAAAACAAACAGTTTCTAGATGCTGGTTGAATTAGCACTGCTAAACATTAGGTTTCCTGACAATGAAGGGTTACAGCAAACACTAGCTCCAAAGAAGGCATACGTCACCCTGGCGTCAGAGTGTAGTAAAACCACCTGAGCCGTAAACTACTGTTAACCTAAAGGCGTGCATTTGATCTTTGCGATCCAACTAGAACACAACGTGCAATACGCATTTTTGATCGCTGGCTTGTCTAAATGCAGATAAAACGATAGCTGAAATTGACATCTCTACTTTAAGTGAAAGAGTCTTAGATTTCCAACTGATATCAGTAAGTTCAGCCGTAAAGCGTAAGTCTGTGTGACGAAGGAATCTCATTTCAGCAGCCTCTAATCTGTACCGATATCTATTCTGCTTTGGTTAAAAAGAAATCCAAATTGCAGTAAACCTGTGTCTGACAAAGAAACCTCAGAACAGAGTTGTATATATGTAGACCTGGGTGATGCTCCCCTTTCTACAATGTAAAGGCCTTACAAATTATTGTTAGATTGATGTAATTCACCTAAATTTTAGCTGCATCTACAAGCAGAGAGCTACCTAGCGATCAAAACTGTTTACTCGCTGAAAAGTCAACATTTGTGCATGAGAGGGACGTAACTATAGATGCTTAGACAACCTTTGACTTACAGCAAATCTATTTCCTTACTCGGTAAACAAATAGAATAAGTTGTGTAAAGTAAAGAGAAGAGTTACATGAGTAAAATTAGCAAATGCCAAAACACAGTCGCATTTTACTTAATGTAACATCAAGTTCTTGAAAGACTTAAAGTATAGGCGCCCCCTTTTAACCCGTTTAAACATGCATAACTCAGTAAAATGTGCAGACATTCTTCAGGTACTGTTGAATTGTTCTGACATGCTCTGGTTCCCATGACAACAACTGGTCACAGGAAGTGCTAACTTGTGATGTCACTTTGTAAACAAACCAGCCTAGGTGGCTAAGCTAACCTAGCATTCATCCAGCTTAGGCTAAGCTAAATAATAACTTCTACAATTAGCAGTTAGCATCATTCACTTGAAGCCTTAATTACAGCTTTTGTTTACACAGTGCAAAGTATTCTAGAATACTTTCTTTAACCCCAGTTAGGGTTTCTAATTCTTCACTTTCCGTACTTTCAGTTCTTCTCAGCTAAATTTCACCTTCACTAGTTAGGCATAGTCCTGGCTGAGCGCTGTAGGTTAAATTTGCAGATGCCCTGTCAATTAAACTTAAGTTTAACTACATGTAAACTGTGTAGCTAGAGAAGAATTCGTATAGTACTGAGAATTTCCATCAGCATGTTGATTAAACCTTTGGAGGGACACACACAGTGTGGTCTTGAGCACGCAACCGCTGTAACCCACTATGGAGTGTTGGTCCAGACAAACCCAAAGTTTAGTCACTAGTGCTACTGATTATTCTCACATTCAGATCATTACCGCTGTTTTGATTACCTTTTTTTATTTTTTATTTCCACTTTGATAATAATGGCAGTCAGCTATTCCCTTGTCTATTCGGTCATCTATATGATTTAATTCCATTTCCTCTCTTGTTCGAATGTGGTTCCATTTCCCATTGGGCCCAGAAAGGAAACAGAGACACCTTTATTTGTGATTGTTTATTTTCAACAAGTGCACTCATTTTTGTGACCCTGCAACACAAGTAATTTCAACAATTACTAGGGCATAACTATAGTCCTGAGGATTGATAATAAGCATAATTTGAATAGGAAAGCTGTCTCTTTTCCTCCTATCCTTCACTTCGTCAAGCCGTAGTGAACCACCATTTAAGTCCAGAGAAATAATTTAGTCATAAGAACCATCTTAAGTCATTTATTTCATCTCGGCTATGCCCCTTCCAGGAAACACTCTAGGAACCACACAAGTCTTAGCCTCCTAACATCCACAGCTAAGATGATAAAGATACAAGAGACACATCACTAGCTAGATACACATGAAGCACCTAACTTTATGCTACATATCTAGCGAACCCATTAAACAGTGGTTCTGAACTTTTAGGGTCATGCATTAGTCTCTCACCACAAGTGTGCCAAAGTGTCACAGAGCCTCTGCTTAACCTGACCCCAACCTTCCAGCTTCCCAAAGACTATGACAAACCAATGTACACTATGAGAAACCACCTCTAACCCCTCCAACCACCCACGAATGCCGTCTGAACCCACCGACGACCGGTGCCCCAGACACCTGCAATACACCTTGCACATGCTGCGTGCACAAGACAACATTCAGCGTTCTGCACCTGATGCCATCACTGCGCCACAGCTTGTAATGCCACAGTGCAAAAGGGGGGTCATGCCAATGTATGCCCATGATGCACCATGTGCTGCACACCGCAGCACCAGAGACACTTGCAAGACACCGAAGCAAGTGGCATACCGACGTGAAAAAGACTGTCCAAGCCAACCAAGGACAACACCTGCTGAAATTTTTCCTCCCTTTCTCTCTCTCTCTCTCCCTCTCACTTTACCAGGATGCTGCTGCGGGTCACCATCCTGAGGGAACAACCGGGACTCCTGACTACCAACTTCAGGACCCACACCCAGAGAGTGTATGTTCGACTCCACTCCCTCGCCCACGCTGAGGCCAATGTCGAACACATGCTCAACCAACTTGAAAAAAAAAAACCTGTCACACAAGCAGAGCTAGATGGACACAACCGCCGCTGCCGTCGGAACCCTGTTAACATTGGCATGTCCAGTGCCAACGCACTGAACCTAGCCACCGTGAGACAACGTGTGGCTGAATTTCAAACTGAAATCCCACAGCTAAAAGGGCAACTCACAACACAGAGTGCCTCCCTGCCGTCCATCGGCAAGACATCGAAGGGAACTGTGGTAATTTTCAACACTCACAGCGTTCTGCTGACCCAGACAGTGAACTCCATGAAACAGCTGTTTACTGTCTTCCAGAATGACTTTGCTCAAACTCAGCTGGTAACAGCCCTGATGACAGACACGCGGCCGGAGGTGAACTCCATTGACAGCCTAGCTATGGGTAGAATTCCACCGCACCTGATACCCTTAAGCCTTGTGCAAACCGTGCTGGCTTCCACCATCACCACGCCAGCTGACTCTCTACAAATACACCTTGCCTACTCACTGGTTAGCGCCAGCCCACTCTGCGTGTACCACAAGCAGAGAAAAGGGGGCTTTCTCCTGAACTTACCCATCACAGTCAAGCCGAATCCACCGGCTCAAGAACATTTTTCAATGTCAGATTCTGAAAGGTAACACTCACATCAAGATCCGCACGCCGTACGTGATTGACTTGCACGACAGCGACACTAAGCTGTCCCCAGCTCCGAATCCACACAGGTGCACACTGACCAAAGACACTCACTATCTCTACCCTAACAAACCCTTCCTCAGAGACAACACTGACGGAATCTGCAGGCTGCAGATCAGCGACACCCGCTGCCCTGCCGAAGCTAAGCCTCGCACTTAAGTCATCGAGACCCAAGCAGAGATTGTAGGTGACAGGGCTCGTTAACACTTCTGTGCGCACAGCTGCACTCAATTACGACCAGAATGACACTGACACCTGTGTCACCTCGCTCCACCAGAGCATGTGAATCCAAGTACCGAAAGGCACCATCCTTCACCTTGACGACCTGGCATGGTACCAAGCAAAGAGTACAAATTAGAACTGGAAATCCCATCCTTCTCCAGGAACCACACTTTCACCCTAACTCCAGAACGGGAGTTGTGGTCTGCGAAAGGGGGGTCCCAGCGAATTGACATTGCGTCTATCAACACAGCCCTCCGAGCTTTGTCTCAACTGCTCTACTTGACTACCCCACCTGTTGTCCAGGCCTGGACCACAGTGGACACTGCGCTGTGTAGCTCTAAGGTACTCAGCCACACCCTGACACTGGGCTTGGCCTTCATCCTATACAGGAGACTCAACGAGATGCTAACATCCACAGCCAAGCTCACGGCACCCTCCGAAAGAGGGCACCACGCCAGAGGCCGCGCTGAACCTCATCAAGCTGAGCCCTCGGCCCTAACAGCACCTGCTACCCGATCATCATGATTCACCTTTCATCCGTCCATTGTGATGATTGTTGTCCGATTAAGTCCACACAGGGACTTCATCAGACAAAAAGGGGGACTGTAGGGACTGGGCGAGGTGAATCTGAATAACTAAATACATCCTAGCGAAAATCCCAAAGCCTTCAGGCCCAAAAAGCCTGGATGTAAATTAACATATACACACACACACTCACAACCACACACGCATCCCCCACAAGTGAAGCCCGCTCAGGACAGAGCGTGGTATCCAGTTACGAGACATTTTTATGACTGACTGGAATGTCCCAAAGGAAGTGGATTCCAAAGCGAAAAGAAACTTCTTTTCTTTAAAAGACATTTAACCAGATATATTCAATGTGTTTTATGTGTGTTTGTTGAATTGTACGAACAATGTATACAATCTTATCTTACGATTTGTCTTTTATGTGTTTGATCTATGTTGTTGGGAAACTCTAATGGGATAAGGTTTCAAACTTTGCAAACTATGAGTAACCAACTCCATGTGAGGCAAGTTTGGATTCTCTGAGCTCCAATCTTCGTTCCACATTTAGCCATTTATATCACAACTTTGTGACACATAGGACTATAATAATTGTGAAGATTCTGCTCTTAAACACCAGACAAAATTAGGGTTTCAAATGTCTCTCTCTTAGACAAAGAGCAATAAAAACCAAAGTCCCGCCTGTGAAATTCCAACCCTCTAATTGGCCAAGCCAACGGGAAGAGGCTGGATTTCTCCAAGGTGATAAATGAGGCTTCCCCCCTCCGCTCGTCCTCTTACCTCTCTTGTCCTCGTGTCATAATGTAACGTCTCGCCTCCGGGCGAGCTCTTCGCCTTTCTTTTATTTGTTTCTAGTTTAGTTTGTGAATTTCAGTCTTAGATAAGTCTCCGTGTTTAATTCCAATCGACGAGTGAAACGAACACCGCGTGACATATCTCTTCAGCAAATCCATCTACAAGGGACCTTTAAACGAGCGCGCGCTCGCTTTGAAGGGAAAACACGCGCACGTGACCACGTGACGCGCCGGACCGAGAGACACACACGCTTCTTCACAAGCCATGCAAAGAATTACCTGTGCAAGTATCCGTGTTTGATCACGCTTTTAAGATTTGTTGAAGTCTCGTTGTGTCTCAAAATTCTGTTGTCTATGTGAATTTGCTATTTAGAAAGATCCTCGGGTCTTTCTAAACTCCCTCTTGCATAACTGCAACTCTCTACATTTCCTCTCTCTCTCTGTCTCTATGCATTTCTCGTTTATCGATGCCTTATCGTGTTTTGTTGTTTATTATGTTTGTAAATACATATATCCGTAGTAAATACATAAGTAGTTCTGCCTTATTAAATTCATTATATTCATTTGATTGATGTACTGCCTCTGCTCATTTTCCAAGTCCCTTAAGTGCCAAAGATCTAACTTAAGCCACAAGCTTTACAAATTAAAGATACTTTAAAGAGTATTTGGTTTATAGGGCAGAAAACCCAATTCTAGTGGCCACAGAATTGCGTTTCCTGAAATCCTATAAAGTAGGATGATATTGTGGATCCCCACAAATATTATTCTGACAATTGAGCTAATTAATTTTGCCTGTTTTGTAAGACGTGGTCCGTGTAATTAATTACAATCAACTTGCGGTTAATTGCAGGGATACACATGCATGCATGCAGGTAAAATGACACATCATCCCTTAGCGGGAGATTTATTAACATGTAAGACTGATCTAATCCAAACATGTATGAATAATTATTAATTACCAATTATTAATTATGATATGCAAATTCCCCCACGGATTAGATCCGCCGCGGAGTCTTTACAAATTTAATTCATCTTGACTGATAAAAACTTTGTACTACATGTTACATTTGATACAGAAAGAGAGAGTTAATGTACAGATGACTTAGCTTTAAAAAAAAATCTGTTGCGCTTCTGTTTGGGCTGTGAGAGTTGTCGATTTTGGGTCCGTAATATAGTATATATAGTACGTAATAGTTTTACCATGTATACAAGAGTGTTTTTGCACTTCTCCTTGTCACACACAACTTCCCTGCACTCACTGTTGTACATCCATGCCGCTATTTAACGTTACGTATGGAGACGTACGTACGCTGCTCACTTTAACGTTAATAAAAACCTTTTCTACTTTACCTCTCTGTCTGGATCTTTGGGGAATCTATGAAATGCTAGTTGATTGGTTGTACACTGGTGGTTTTTGCAGTTGATGGCAGAACACTGTTTTCTTTGTTTCCAATTATTTCCAGACATAATGCTGTACAGTTGTGCTAACGGTAAAACCGTTGGTTCAGTCCAAAATGGCGTCAGCGCGACAGCAGCGCCATCTAGCGATTGTTACCAAAACTGCAACGGAGTTTTGCCTCTTGGTACTTCTATACTCTTTGGTATACCACAACTGTTCAGTGTTTTTAACCACATAATGTTTATTTTAGGTTTCAGACATTTAAATACATATAATTTATAGCAAAACAACACATTTATAGTTTGTAAAATACGCAATGGTGTCTATGGAAGCAGCAATAACAAACCGTTCAAATATATTTGCCGACGGTTTTTATTCATATCAGACACACAGTGTAAATAACTATAAAGTCAACTCTATTTTTCTCCCAGTTCACCGGCCACTTTCATGTATTTCGGGAGAAACTGATTAATTCACGCGCTGTAATAAATCCAACTGACAGGAATCTCTGAACAACGGCACAAACATACATGACGGCGCCCATCTCACGTTACAAATCAAGATCATTTATAAAAGGTTTTTTAAACAACAAAACAAACTCACTTACACATATTTGAGAATCGGAATAGAAGATAGTTGATAACATGGTAAGCAAGTTTGTTAATATTTATAAATAAAAGCGCTTCATCTTTCATACAGCGCTATTTTGGCTGTGGTGAATCACGTACCAAGCATTGAAGCGTCACCATGGAAACGGGGTGGGGGGGGGGTTGGGTGCCGGCTAAACATCGTGATGTCTGTCAGCCACCACGATGGAGGATAATATCGTCCATCGGCCCAACCCTAATGTGAACTATGAGGAAGGAGCAACCTGAGCAGCAGGAAGGATGTAAAGGTCAGTAAGCTGGGCTGAGTTGAGTGGGGGACGGAGGGGGGGGGGACTCTGGGATGCCAGAGTCACTGTCGAGCCCTCTTGAGGTGTCGTGGGCTAGTCGACGAAACACTGAGGACGGAAGGTGCCCACTTGAAGACCCTAGAGATGTCCCCTAAGCTCAATCCAGAGGGTTGTTATGGGGGGACCGCACTGTGGTTGCAGCCGTTGTGTGTGCTGACACGCAAAATACACTGCAGCTATTAACACCAGACAGAAGGAGATTCACATCACCATTTGGAAAGAAGCGTAAATGGATGGAAAAGCATAGGTTACTGTAAAGCTACATCTTAGTTGGTGTTTAATCTTGGCGAAAGCCGAGTACAAATCAGCATGAAGTTTTAACATCTACTCTCGTGTAATGGAAATCTTCCTGTATCTTGAATCTGAGTTTCAGTTAAAAGAGACTTGTCCACATGGCATCCATGTAATGACGGGAGCTAAGATGTCGTCATCACTGCCGTAGTCATTACAAATTGTTTGCAGTCCCTTAGGTTCATTATTCTATAATACTCATTTATAATAAGTTTAAGATATGCTGTTGGAGTTGATTGCAGATAGGTGCACATATCAGTGGTCTTCACAACATGTTATGTCTACTATAGTTTCTTTTTGATTTTCTCATTAACCACACAGACAAGTTTTTAGTTATGCATTTTTGTTATTTACTATTTCAAATTTGTATTTATTCCCACATTGCAAACAGTTACCCCACATGCTGTCTACTCACCATTTCCTGTTCCTGTGACTCCTCAAAGGAGGGGGCGGGTCCACAGCTTTCCTTTTTCTTGGGTCGGGTTAAACCATTTCTACTAATAGGGAACTTAACCCTTGGTAATGTAGGCATGGAGAAATGTCTTATGGTGTTTGCATTTAGTTTAAGTTGCTGAATGAGTTTATTTTATTTATTTTTTTGATTTTTGAAAGTTAATTGGATAATGGTCATATATTTAAGCTACAAAGGTTTTGTATTGATACCCCTGTAGTTGGTATGGTCTTGAGTGTAATGAGCCTGTTCTAGGCTATATAAGACAGTCTAAACTGAACCTTAGGAGAAAAGGAGGGGGTTATATTGCTGAACTTATCATGAAGATTTTTGCTGCCTGTAGCAATTTGTTTTTCTTTGGTTATTGGCATGTCAAAGTTTGCACTGAGTCTAGTGTATGTTTATTTTTGTAAATATTTTTTTTTGGTTTAATTTTGGAATTGTTTCTGTGACACTTCACTGAGAGTTTGTACACCCCTACTACTCCACTGGCCTTTAATAAAAATCCTCTTTGAGATGATATCTGAGTCCTGAGCCTATCTTCCACCTCTCCTTGATCTCTACGGAACAGGCTATGACAATCCATCAAACACCTTTACATTAGACACACTACAATTATTTTCCTCCAATTCCCCGTGTTTCAACTTCATCTTGATCCACTTCTACTTCAATACTGTCTTGAATTTGACTTTAAATTGGAAAAAGCGATTTAAGGCTTCCATAATTTGCAATGATGTAACAATACTCTGAGAAGACAAGTTCCTGATTCACATTTCCATCAGACCAATGTGTAACTGAAGAAAATCCTCTACAATTTCCCACAGGGGTTTCGCTGAAGTCCTGATTAAATGCTTTCGGAGCAATTCCTCAAAGCTTCCAATAGAGATCCTGTTAACAGTAACAGAGGGAGAACCAGCTTCATCACCGCAGTCACGGCTGCTTTCTGAATGTCTATTGTCAACCCGACCCAATAGTGTTCTGATAGCATATGTGTCACGATTACAAGGCTGGAGTGCCCTTGATGGCCACCACTACATTACCCATAACCCACTGCTCAGACTAACCCTTGCACTACATTACCCATAACCCACTGCTCAGACTAACCCTTGCACTACATTACCCATAACCCACTGCTCAGACTAACCCTTGCACTACATTACCCATAACCCACTGCTCAGATGTTCATGTTTTCATATGTTCATGAGTTCATGTTTTAATTTGTTTATGTTCATGAGTTCATATTTCTAAATCAAGTCAGAACTTTACTTTGTATCTGTTCACTTTTGGATACAATAAAACTGCACTTGGGTTCAGTTCTACTCGCCTACAGGAGAGTTTACAAATATATTCTTTACAAATATTCACTTAAATTGCGTCTTTTATATTTTCACATTGTTTTTCATCTTTCAAATGATGTAAATCAGCAAACGAGAGAAATGTGTCTGGACTGAACGAGAGATCTGTTATGATGGTCATGGTGAGAGTTAAAGATCAGACATGAGCTTTCCAAACACGAATCTGCTGAAAACATGATGTACAGTAAGCTTTATATTCATGGATTACACGACAGAAGAATCTTAAAACAGTAAATGTACGAAAAGCAGGATTTGACAGTCGGTTTTGAAAAGTTAATAACATTTTCTTAAAGAATCATTTAAAATCAATCAAGCAGTTTTGGCCTTTTAAAAATACTCCAACTGTTCATCTTTACACTTCAGTTCTTGAACAAACTCTCAATAATCTGTCATCATATTAAAGTCTAGATGTTTCTTGAAGACTAAAATCTGTATCATGAATCTAAAGACACACACTTCAGTTTCTCACACAGATCAGTGTCTCTCTCTGCTGGAGATCATCAGTATTACAGCAGATCAACAGAAGATCACATGATCATCTTCATATCACATGATCATCTTCATCATATCACATTATGTTTTCATCAGGGGGTGGTGATGGCGCAGTGGATAAGACACATGCCTTTGGTGTGAGAGACCTCAGTTCGAACCCACTGTGAGACACCAATGTGTCACTGAGCAAGACACTTAACCCCTAGTTGCTCCAGAGGCGTTTGACCTCTGACATATATAGCAATTGTAAGTCGCTTTGGATAAAAGCGACAGCTAAATGTAAATGTATCAGAAACCTAAGCTGTGTCCGAAATCGCATACTTCCCTACTATATAGTAGGCTAGACGAAAAACTGTATGTGACAAAAGCCATACGTCCAAAATCACAGTACTGATAAAAGAGTAGGCAAAAAAGTACCTGATGACCTATTACTACCAGCGAGATATGGTGTGCATATGATTCTATACAGAAAATACTTTTTTAGCAGCCCTGAAGCAATTACTCAAATTCAAAATAAGTACCTACTCAAGAGAGTATGCGATTTCGGACAGCATACGTACTAAAAAATTTGTAAATTCGTACAGCTAACATCTGCTACAGCCGCCTACGGGACCAACACGCTACTTCCGCTATTTCCTTAACAAAAAAGTAATGGCGGCGCTGCTTTACTTCCGTGTTTTGCCGGATTTGGGTATAGCCTCTAGTATTTTCCTCATTATATATTCTATATTTCTTCCCTTTTCCCACATAACACCCACATCTGCAAATAATGCAACACTTATAGATCTATCAACTTTACTAAACACTTCATTCATCATAACTGAAAACAGAACTGGACTCACTATACTTCCTTGAGGAGCTTCATTTTCCACAAAATACTTTGTACTAAATTATTTCCCTATTTTTATTGTGATCCACCAATCCGTTAAAAAGATCCAACTATACATTCTCCCTCTTATTCCCATCTGAAAAATATGAATCATTAGTCCTTGTTTCCACAACATGTCGTATTCCTTCTCTACATCAAAAAATACAGATACTTACTTTATTAATTTGAGCTTTTCTAATTTCACTCTCTAAACATGTATCCGGATCTATTGTGCTTCGTCCCTTTTTAAATCCGCTCTGGTAATCCTTTAATAGTTCATTTGTCTCTAAATAATACTTTAATCTTTAATTTATCATTTTTTTCATAATTTTCCCTACATGTGAAGTTAAAGCAATCGATCTATAACTTTCTGCCAAACTCTGATCCTTACCAGGTTTACATATGGAGACAATAGTTGATTCTTTCCACTGTTTTGGCAAACACCCCACTTCCCATACCTTATTATATAATTGTGATAATATTTCTTTATTCTTATAATTTACATTTTTTATCATACAATAACTTATTTGATCATTCCCTGGTGTTGTTTTTCCTGATTTTCTTACATTATTCAATTTGCACATCATATTTATGCCACTTTCAATGTCCCCATCATCCTGTATTGCTTCTACATTTTCTCTTATTGTTTTCTCCCTCTGTATCTTTTCCTTGTTACTCAAATTACCATTACTATGTATTTTAACATACGTTTTTTGTTTGCTGGGTATATAGCTCTTAACTCATTGATTGGGTTGATTAACTGAATGTGCTCCACATGTGTTTAATTAGGTTTGATTATCTGAACGTGCTCCTCTCGAACTTTGTTAATAAAACATAATTTCTTAATATGCCAAATATGGTAGGGGTTGATCTTTGAGGACTATGATTGGATGGAAAGGACATCATGGTTAATGATTCTGCTTAATCTTGTGTATAAATATGAGGCTTCTTCCTTAATAAACTTGAGAATGTTATGGTTCTGTCTCTGCTTTATCGTTCTCTCAGATTGTCTATCTATAAATTAATCTAACTGTCAGTATTCAGGCCAGTGTTGTAGCAATGCATCACTTCTTTTCCATGATGTTTTCACTGCTGGCCATTATTGGGCATGTGAGCGGTCAGTCTGACCGACCTTACATATCTGAGCTGAAGGTGACGAACGGAGGGCCGTGGGGATCGTGGGGGGAAAAGAAGTTTTGTCCAAGTGGAAGTTACGTCGGAGGGTTTAGTCTGAAGGTAAGTTGGGCATTGACTCTATTTTGCTAATATGGGGGTGGATGAGTGATTCAACGCTTCACAACTGTGGAGTTGCTGTTTGTTATTTAATTCCAGGTTTCTCCAGGGAACTTAAGATTTTTAAAGTGTCTGTGTAATACTAAAGAGCATGAAGATAAATGTTACTAAGTGTTGGGTTAGTGTTTACTCTTTCAAATGGAAGATTGTCTTGTTGTTTTAAGGTTGAAGTACTACTTATTGTTGGTGATGATACAGCGCTCAATGGGATTCGACTTCACTGTGTTGATCGGTCCGGAAAACGAATTTCATATGTTGAGTCCAGCGTAGGAGAGTAATGGACTCAGATTATTAACAATTCTTGCATTAAGTATCTGAGTAAATTGGATTTTCTTGAAAATGCTAATTGATTTGAACAGGCAACCTCTTTTGTGTTTTCTTCAGCTGGGGTGTGTGGAGTGATCCCCAATTTGCTACTTTTGGATACTTTACATCTTTCAAGCTGAGAGTTGAATCTTCCCGAGGATCTGGAGATGATACGGCCGCAAACAACCTCATGTGAGTGTGTGTGGTGCTATAATTTACATCTCTTACCCAGTGTATACCTCTCACACCATCTCTTACACATCCTGGTTTTATTTTAAGGACTCGGTTCTCTCCATCAATAGTTTAGTTAATATCACACTGGCAGTCGTGCTGCTGTTCGAGATCGCAGTGATTCGGCTGCAGGAGATCATGTGACTGACAGTCAATCCAACAGCACAATTACATACTTATCATAATATTGTCATATCTGTTTTTTTTTTTTTTTCAGGTTCAAACACAGTTCAGGTGCTTTGCTTCAAGTTTCCAACAGATACTGGGGCAACTGGGGTGAATGGGGCGACTGGAGTCCAAACTGTGAAGGAACAGGAATCTGTGGCTTACAGACCCGTGTAGAAGGAAAACAGGGAAGCGGAGACGACACCGCTCTCAATGACGTGATCATGTTCTGCTGTGATTGAGGTGATGTGATCGCAATCAAAAACTCAGACTGACACACACTGCAGATCAACTAAATCTGTTTATTCTTTCAGGTGTAGGAGGATGACAAGTAAAGCAAGATCAAATTATTAAATTAAAGGCTAATTATTGATCCTCATACTATAAGCTAACATGAACCATGTCATGCAGCAGTTTTGTAATGTAATCATATAAAGTCAGTTGGTCATATCACAAAAATAAAGCCTGACCGGATGATCAGGACATTTACAGCCTATTTTATGCTTTCTTGTAGATTAGTGATTCTTCTGCAGACTCCTGAACTTCTGCTGAAACGGTTGTCAAATATCAGTAATAAAGACTTTTCTAAACAGAACCTTGTAGTTTTACATTGTTTTGCACAACACTTTACATCAGATCGTTCATTACATTAGTGCATGTGGCAGATGGTCTAAAGTGACTTATATAGCATTCATATTAACTGTCTTCCGTTGTCTATCCGTTCATGCATTTCCTGGGAATGACCAGCGTAATCTACAGGAACACTACATTAAATTAAAGTGTAATTGTCAAGCTGTTACCCTAAACCAGGTGTGCCCAACCCTGCTCCTGCCGATCGACTGTCCTGCACAGTTTATCTCCAACCCTAATTAAACACCTGCCTTTAATTTTCAAGTGATCCTGAAGACCTTAATTGGTTGCTTCAGATCCTGAAGACCTTAATTGGTTGCTTCAGGTGTGTTTGATTAGGGTTGGAGATGAACTGTGCAGGACAGTCGATCGGCAGGAGCAGGGTTGGGCACACCTGCCCTAAACGTTTTGCCTTTCTAAAGCTATAAATGTTTATTTAGCTTAAATGCCACAAAGCATATTCGAAAATAATTTCGTTTTAACATTTGAGAGGATTGTAAACTCACTACTGCAGCAAATATATAACGGTGCCAGAATCAATAAGCTTTTTATTTTTTTAATGTTTGTATGGGTGTTGTATTGTTTCGGTTCTGTCCCTCAGTTTTCTTTGTTTCATTTAGTCTCCTAGGAAAGTTACAAATGGTTTAAGTTGTCTTTCACATTTCTTTTTTGTTCGGTGTCAGTTCTACTTTGCGTTTTTAAGTTAGTTGTCCTGTTTCTGGGTATCTTTTTGGTAATAAAACAGACTACTGTACTTGAGCCATTGCGTTTACGAGGCCTTTAAGGATTTTGTGAACTTGGAACATATTATTTGTATCATAGATATATTTTTCAAAGATGTTTAAAGTTTGTGTCACAAGGTGACAAATCCAGCGGAACCAATTTCCGCTGGGAGTGTGTTTCCCCCCGGGATGATTTCACTGACACACCGTGCGGGTTCGTTGTTGTCAGTTGCCATGACAGTGGCAGCTGATTAGCTAAGCGGTACCAGGTGCGGGCGTTTGGTGTGGGGATTTGTGATTGGGAAACACGGCTTAGAGAAACAGTTAAAAGGAAAACGCATTCGGGCGTGGTATTTCCCCGGGAGAAATCGATTCTTTTGGCAGTGGCTTGGATTTGCTGGGATTTTTGGAGCGGCTGTGAGGATCTGACTGGAAAGGGGTGCAACGGTGGTTGTGTGAGTACAAGCTGGAACGTGAATGGGATGTGAAGTGAATGTACTGTGGAGATTGAGTCAAAATTGGATAATGTCATCACTCGAGAGAGAAAGATAAGTAATGAAACACTGGATCCGTGTGAATGCATGCTGTGTATTGAACTGAATAAGGAATTGTGAAGTGTAATGACTACAAATATAAATTCCACCAAGAGTGTGAACTGATTCATCTGTGAAACCTTGATATCTTCTGCTGAGTGTGAAAGAGTGGTGAAGACGCTGTGTTCCATGTGGTGTGAAGTCCTCTGCATCTCTTCAGCTTCTGAGTATTGATTCAGCGCAACAGTGGAGGGATTGAACAGTGGGTGAGTGCTGGCCTTATTGCACGAAGGTTTGAGAGTGGATTGCGGTGCCCGAATTGAAGTGTCACACAGTATTGAACTTGAAGTGAAGTTGCAGTGTGTGGATGTACACGTTTATTTAACCGCTAGTATTCTCCAGTCCACGTCCTCGCCCAGTGTTGCGGAGCAAAGCCCTCAGGTTGAATGTGCATGTTTCCATTTCGGCCACCAGGTCCAGTGATATGAGAGAAGAGTGTGATTGTCCTGTTTAACTTGTCTTGTCTATTTAAATAGAACGTTCTTCTGCCGCTGTCTTCGTGTGTACTGCCTGTTTGGAGGAGAAACACACCCCCGCCTTAGTGTTGTCGTGGGAACCACCCCGCCAAGCCGTAAGCCTGAGTCTCCATTATATGAAAGGATCATGTTCGCTCTTGTATTAAACGTTCCGTCTATTTAAGATTCTCCTGCCACTGCCTCTGTGTGTGCTGCCTGGTCGGAGGAGAGACACATCCCAGCCTTAGTGCTTGTGTGGAGCAATCCAGCCCAGCCATTGTCCTGCTTAACTTGTCTTGTCTATTTAAATCGAACGTTCTTCTGTCGCCGTCTTTGTGGGTGCTGCCTGTTTGGAGGAGCAACACACCCCAGCCTCAGTGTTGCCGTGGGAACCGCCCAGCCATTCTCCTGCCACCGCTTCTGTGTGTGCTGCCTGGTCGGAGGAGAGACCCATCCCAGCCTTAGTGCTTGTGTGGAGTAACCTAGCCCAGCCATTGTCCAGCTTAACTTGTCTTGTCTATTTAAATAGAACGTTCTTCTGCCGCCGTCTTTGTGGGTGCTGCCTGTTTGGAGGAGCAACACACCCCAGCCTCAGTGTTGCCGTGGGAACCACCTAGCCCAGCCATTCTCCTGCCACCGCTTCTGTGTGTGCTGCCTGGTCGGAGGAGAGACCCATCCCAGCCTTAGTGCTTGTGTGGAGTAACCTAGCCCAGCCATTGTCCAGCTTAACTTGTCTTGTCTATTTAAATAGAACGTTCTTCTGCCGCCGTCTTCCTGTGTACCGTCTGTTTGGAGGAGGAACACACCCCAGCCTCAGTGTTGCCGTGGGAACCACCCAGCCCAGCCATTCTCCTGCTACCGCCTTTGTGTGTGCTGCCCGGTCGGAGGAGAGACACATTCCAGCCCTAGTGCCTGTGTGGAGTAACCCAGTCCTTACTTTACTGAAACAGAATTGAACCTATAAACTTCTCACATCTGCTGCTCAGTGACGTTACGGGGGAGAGCACCCTACACGGAGAGGATCTGCCTACCCGACTACCTACCTGGCCGGCAGCGAGTCCCCCCTCCTGGACTCCATCGCCCCCTGTGCCGGTCATCTACTGAATAGTGACGCTTGGGAAAAACTTACCTGCTACCCACCTGTCCTGTGGAGAGTCTCCTCCTGACCCGTGGCCCCGGCCCTGGTTTGCACGGGTCGCCGCCCGCCTGTATTACGCCGAAAAGGGTCTACTTACCCCGGTACTTACCTGCACGCCGGACGGGCGTTTGATTCCTTCCTCCTCTGTGGCAGCCAGTCACCCGGGCCCTCGCAGTGAACTCCTCGGCCTCCTCCTCCCTGGAAAGAGAAACGAAGCCCGCATTAAGACTTTTAATGCTTGCTTTTATTCAATAAAGATTGTTACTTTTAGAAATTCTTCGTGTCTGCCTGGTCTCTGGTACGCTCCTCGAGGTGGTCCTGGGTTTGAGGGGTGGGTGCAGTCTGGCTTGGCCCCCCCGACCTGTGACATTTGTACTTGTTTTAATTCAAACAATTGCATAACACACGTGACTAGTCCTGATTGGTTCCAGAGCCGTTGGATGATTGTGATTGGTTCTTATGATAATGAGCTCGCCTCACTCAGAGCCTCTTAATCAGATATGCTGTGTGTTACTCTAATGTGATTCGATTTAGAAGTCTAAATTTAAACTTAAATATACAGAGCAATCAAGTCTCTTTAGAGGACTAGGAGGAAACCAAGCTTTATATTCATGGATTACATGACAGAATCTTAAAACATTTAAAAGAACAAAAAGCTGGGTTTGACAATGTTCGTCATTTGCACTTGACCTACTTCCTCTCCTCTTGGCTCCCTCCTCTCTCTCCCGCTACAGACCTCGCTAAACCACGCCCCCCTCACCACAGACCTCGCTAAACCACGCCCCCTCGCCACAAAACTGCTGTGAGTATTTGTCATTCTTAACTTATTTTGTAGGCTATAGCCAGTGTTTCCCAGCCTCCATTCATGTCAGAAATGCTCAAGTTCCCATTATCAACACCAAAATACTTGTTTTCCTGTTTCCTGATACAGGACAGTCTCTGACTCGATATGTGACATATATGAAACACTTCTATAAAGACACAATACTACAAATAACTCCTGATTTCCATGCAAGCTCTGGTTAATATTTGTGTATAAACTTAGTACTCTTCTAATATACTTTGTGCACTTTAATTCAAGTCTTTTTAGGGATAGTTCATCCGAAACTGTCCCCTGACTTCTAATGTATGGACAAAAAAATCTTATGATAAAGTCCTGCTGATACTGAACGCCAGCAGAAGCATCAACGCTACATCAATACATCTTTTAATAAAACTCTGTTCACTGTATGTGTTTAATGGATCGCAAACAGAGCAATTGAGTTTTATGAATCAGGAGTTATCTCTAATAAAGCTAAATGTCATAGAAAGGAAGGGTGTGTGAGTGAGAAGAATGACATTGACTTCATGTATTGAGTGCAGATGTTTAAACTGAACTGCAGGCGGTCCGTGAATGAGACGCAGGCTTTTGCATTGAAACACAGCAGGCAAACGCTGCACTTCTGTCTCGAGAGTGTTCGTCCCGGCTGTGTGTCGAATCCTGATGTGTGTCAGTTCTACAACAGCAGTGAACAGACTTCATTAACCCTCCAAAATCAGGCCTCAAGAATATGTACAATACACAGTCAGCGAGTGGGTTCAGATACACGAGAACATATGAAAAATGTAACATCTACGCTGTTGTGAACTTCTAAAAGATCAAATATAACAAGCATGATTACATAGGGGAGAATGAGAAAAGTGTAAGTCAGAAGCACCAGGAATCAAATCAAACTATAACGATATGCATCATGCATATATCGTTCACCTGACCATGTGATAATCCTCATTAATTTACAAATGATCTGAATGAGATCTGAAAGAATCAAATGAATAACAAAAACTGGAGTGGAGCGATGAGATTTGATAAGAGCACACAACGCAAACAGAGTTACGATCATGATTAGAATCTCAATGGCTAAAGTGATGATGATTATTGCTGCTGCAAACTCATGTTTCCTGATAAACTCCTTCATCAGACGGTCCAACTCATCATCATAATTTACTCCACTTGATCCGTTGATATAATAGTTTACTCCACTTGATCCGTTGCTGCTGGCGTTTAGTTCTGCCATTGTTTCATGAAATCTTGACAGGCACTAAATAACAAACCAGTCATTAGTTAAAAAAAAACAACAACATGCATTTGTGGGGCTCATAATAACATTCCCTGTAATGTTAATGTTTAGAGAAAGAGTACCCCCCCCCCCCCCCAAATGTCTTTGTTTTTATTTTTATTGTTCACTTAGTTCATATGCATTATAAATTTATGATGGGGTTAATGCAGGAAATGTGTTTAAAAATGTGTTTAAATCAATGTTGATGCAAATGCATTAGTTTATAGTGAGTAATGCTCAAGCAGGCATGAGGTTATAGCGATCCTACAGGAGAGGGCGCCCACAGAAGACAGGTGCGGGCGTGTAGTAGACACAGAGGAAGAGTGTTTTAGTAGTGTTGTGAACGCGTGCAGCGTTGAGTGTACTGCGAACAAATGTAAATGGTACTGGAAGCAGTGAACACGATTAAAAGAACCCATCAACTTATGCACGTCTTGGAATTGATTAATTTCGACATGCAACAAACTTGGAGGCACCGCTGGGATTTGTAAGAAGTGCGAGCCGAAGGGATCACGAGAAGGAAACACCGTGAGCACGCGAGAGGGCGGAGAGTTTCGGCCGAGGAAGCGGGTGCATATCAGCGTGAGATGGATCTGGAAGCTCTAGCCGAACGTGTAACGGAGAGACTGTGGCTGTTGACGCTCGACCAAGTGAAGGAGGTATGTGATTGTAACAAAATCCCTACCGCAAATGTCTCTACTAGGCGCGCACTTATCAGAAAGATTACAGAGTCGATTGATACCGCGATCGATAGGGAGGAAGAAGAAGTAGCGAAGCACTATTTGTGTTCAATGTTTTCGTTCATGGAGGCGCAGGGAGAGGATGAGGAAAATGGCGGCAGCAATAAAATCGAAACAGACAGCTCGCGGATTGAACAGGATGTAGTGAATGAGGCGGATTCACAGCAAAATCCCTCTGAACTTCAGATTGGAAATATGAAGATGAGAGATAAAATGGGAAAAGTGAAAGAGGGTGAGAGAGAATAAAATCAGCCTCCAGAACAGCAAGAATATATTGGCATGGCCCTTGAAGTTACTGTGAGGAGGGATTTCAAAGTCTGCGGTCAGATTGGAGAGAGTGGGCAAAAGGATAAACTGTCATTCACTAATTTGATGCACCAGGTTGACAAAGGACTGAGAAGAGGCCACGGTGAAGCAGAAATTATTGAAGCAGTAATAAAAGCTATTAGCCCAGGATTGAGTCTACGCAATATGCTGGAAATTAAAAGAGATCTCACTCTTTCACAGCTGAAAACAATATTGAAGGGACATTTCAAGGAGGACAGTTCTACAGACCTGTACTACAAATTGTTGAACATCACTCAAAGTGCCAATGAATCACCACAAGACTTCCTTTTCAGAGCCATTGAGCTAAAAGAAAAACTGTTGCGCACTTGTGAAGAAGGTGGCGAGTATTTCAGTACAGAGCACATTCAGAAGAAGTTTCTACGCTCGGTTGGCACAGGTTTGACCAGTGATCATATTAAATTTCAGATGAGGCCATATCTAGACGATTCAAAAATCTCAGATGAAATGTTGATAAACAAAATGAACGAAGCAGCCGGTGATGAAACAGAGAGACTAAATAAACAAAAGAAGAACACCGGAAGTAAAGTGGCAAAAGTACACAAATTGTGTCCAGAAATGCAGGTTCATACATGCACGAAGGATGAAATGACCGCCAAAGTGCTGGTTCAGGAACAGTCAAGTGATATTGTCAGACAGAAAGGCAGAGAGACACCAGCAACGGAGGGGCGGAGAGAGTCAGAGTTATATGAGATGGTTAAACTCCTGAGAGACGAAGTTGCGGAACTCCGAAAAGGACAAAACAACCCTCCTGAGCATATAGTCAAGGGAAGGTCCAGCTACAGAAAGGGATGCAGAGCTTGTCAGGAGAAAGGGGAAGAGGATCGATGCGAGCACTGCTTCAGATGTGGAGTTGTGGGTCATGCCGCCCGGGGCTGTAGAGCACCAAAGAATTCAGCAGAGGGCAGAAGTGATGTAAAAATATCTGTTCATTCCATGAGACCAGACAGTTCAACCTCCATTCTGAGTTACTGCGACCCACAAGAGAAAACCCAAGAGCTCCTGCGACAAAGAATTAAACAGCTGGAGGCGGAGTTAGAACAAAGAGGAAAAACAGAGCATGCTAGAGCTACCACCTACACCAACCACATACCTTTACGGTGACATCCAAGATTGGAGAACCTCATTGGTCCTAGATGTATGGTTGACTGTTTCTTTGAACACAGGGTCGCAGGTGACCATCATCAATGAGGAATGGAAGAATAGTTGCTTTCCCCACATTGCGACACGCACCCTAAGTGAGCTGCTGGACGAAGGTGAAACCCTCATTGGCCGAGCAGCCAACCAAACCGATATACCCTTCTCGGGATGGGTGGAGTTGAAGTTTCAACTTGGGCCGAAAAGAGGGGCCCAGGCAGAACTCCTGGTGCCTGTGCTTCTCTCCAGTGAGCAAGGCGTGGGGCAGCCTCCAATCATTGGCTATAATGTTATTCAGCAGCTGGTGACAAAGGGAATGGAGCAGTACCCTGATATCATTCCAGAAGTGGTAAAGGAAGCCTTTTCATGTGACTGCAATAAAGCGGTTGTATTGATTAGAATGATGCAGAATGACGACCAAGTTGTAAAAGAAGGAATTGTGAAAATTGGACGGATTACTACAGTAGTTGCTGCCGGACAGACAAAAGCGGTGAAATGCAGAGTGAGACCTGGTCCTCTAGTTTCAAAACAGGAAGTCCTGTTCGAACCAGAAGTTATCCCACAGTGGCCTGAGGGACTTGATGTAACTAAGATGGTGATCAGTCTTCAGAAGGGACACTTGACTAAAGTTCACATCCCAGTTACCAACATCAGCAATGTGGACATTATGCTTGCTCCCCGCACTGTACTAGGACGAGTTCAGCAAGTCAGGTCCATTTATCCAGCGGACACCAAACCTGCTACTGTGAAGTCAGAATGGAATGACATTGGAGAGGATGTGGTGTCGGCGGGAGTAGTGGTCACTGAAGGTAAGGACGTGATAAGCCGTGATGTGAAAGATCTGAACGAGATTGACAACACAGGACAGGATACTAAGGGAAAACTGTGGGACCCACCAGTGTCAATTGACCATCTCACCCCGGAGCAACAGAGAAAAGTTAAACAGCTGCTGAGGGAGGAGTGTGCAGCATTTTCAAAGGATGAGAACGATGTGGGGTGCATCCCGTCACTCCAAATGAGAATCAGATTGAGTGACACGACACCAGTAAAGCGTACATATGTCTCTGTACCAAAACCACTACACAAGGAGGTGAAAGAATATGTGGAAGACCTTTTGAATAAAGGATGGATTCAGAAATCTCGCTCCTCCTATGCATCTCCGATCGTTTGTGTCCGAAAGAAAGATGGTAGTTTACGTCTCTGTATAGACTACCGGGAGCTCAACCGCAAATCCATCCCAGACCGTCACCCTATCCCACGGGTACAGGATATGCTAAACAGTTTATGTGGAAGTACATGGTTCTCGGTCCTGGATCAGAGGAAGGCGTATCATCAGGGGTTTGTGGAGGAGGGCAGTCGACCATACACAGCTTTCATAACACCGTGGGGCCTTTATGAATGGGTCAGGATCCCCTTTGGGCTGTCCTCTGCCCCTGCCGAATTCCAGCGCAGTATGGAGGAGTGTTTAGTGGGACTCCGGGATGACGCCTGCCTTCCATACTTAGATGATAACCTCATACATAGTAAGACATTTGAGGAGCATCTCCGTGATGTTAAGGAAGTGTTACGCCGCTACCAAGGTCATGGAGTGAAGCTTACAGCTAAGAAGTGTGAATTGTTCAGGGCTGAGGTAAAGTTTCTGGGGAAAATAGTCTCTAAAGGGGGCTACACTATGGACCCCAAGGAAATTGCACCCGTGCAAGCACTAAGAGACCGTAAGCCTAAGACGGTCGGAGACCTGAGACAACTGCTGGGGTTCCTGTCATATTATCGCACGTACATTCCCAGTTTTTCCCAAATGGCCAGATCCCTCTATGAACTATTGTCAACAGGGAAGCCTTCAGGAAAGGGAACAAGCAGTAAAGGTGACAACGGTAAGAAGGGTCGGGGTAAAGGGGGAAAACCAGCTCAACTTCATTCTAGTCGGTCTATAGCTTGGACAGAATAACATCAGAATGTCCTCAACCAACTACTTGAGTTCTTGCTTCATCCTCCGATTATAGGCTACCCTGATTTTGAACAGCCCTTCATCTTACATTGTGATGCATCACAAGACGGACTGGGTGCCGTACTATATCAGAGGCAGAAAGGGAAACTGGTGGTCATTGGCTTTGGTTCACGGACCCTAACAGCTCCGGAGAAGAATTATCATTTGCACTCGGGGAAACTGGAATTCTTGGCGATGAAATGAGCCATTTGTGAACGATTCCGTGAATACCTATATCACGCAACCTCCTTTGTGGTCTATACGGACAACAACCCGCTGACATATGTTTTGTCCACGGCCAAGCTCAATGCCACCACCCACAGATGGATAGCAGAGTTGGCTGACTACAATTTTACCATCAAATATAGACCAGGCCGTGTACACCGGGATGCTGATGGACTGTCAAGGATGCCTTTGGACATGGAGAGTTACATGCAGACCTGTTCGCAAGAGGCTAGCCCAAGAGTCATAGCTGCTGTCACGGATGCACTTCTCCTGAAGCCGGAGGAAGACGAGCCCTGGATGTGTCCAATCACCCTAACAACAATTTGCTCTGAGGCAGAGCTGGAGCATGGAGCAACACAAGAGACCAAAGTGACCCCAGAGGAACTGAGAGGAGCCCAAGAAAAAGATCCAGTGCTTGGAAAGGTGCGGGAGTACATGCTAGCAGAACGTTGGCCGAGGTTGGTGGGACGAGATTGTCGCGATGAGTTGACTGTTTTATATAGGCAGAGAAACAGGCTGTATGTGGATGAGGAAGGAGTACTGTGTCGACAATCAGCAGGACGCACCCAGACAGTTCTGCCCAGAAAATACCGCCAGTTGGTGTTTAAGGAGCTTCATGAGGAGATGGGTCACCAGGGAGTTCACTCAGCCTCATCCGGGACAGGTTTTATTGGCCTCACATGCAGGCTAATGTGGAACATTATGTCACCAAGGTGTGTAGCTGTCTGAAACGCAAGCGTCCAAATAGAGTGACGAGAGCTCCATTGGTCAATATAGTGACGACTTACCCTTTCGAACTGGTATCAGTGGATTTTGTACATCTGGAGGGCTGCAAGGGTGGCTACGAATACATCCTGGTATTAATGGACCACTTTACACGCTTTGCCCAAGCGTACGCTTGCAAAAATAAGTCTGCAAAAACAGCAGCAGAAAAAATCTTTGGTGACTTTGTTCTGAGATATGGGTTCCCTACTAAACTCCACCACGATCAGGGAAGGGAATTTGAAAACAAGTTGTTTGAGCACATGGAGGTAATCTGTGATATCCAACATTCCCGCACGACTCCATACCACCCTGCTGGAAATGGGCAGGTGGAAAGATTTAACAGAACATTGTTGTCAATGCTGAGATCTCTGCCGAGTCAAGCCAAGGCTGATTGGAAGAGCTCTCTAAACAAGGTCGTCCACGCGTATAACTGTACACGCAGTGAAGTGACAGGTTATGCCCCTTATTACCTTCTGTATGGCAGACACCCGAGGCTGCCCATTGATGTAATGTTTCGCTTGAAGCCAAGGGAGAGTGGAGTGTCGCATAGTGAGTATGCTGCCAAGTGGAGAAAGCGCATGAAAGAGGCATATGAATTGGCATCAAGGACAGTTCAGAAGGAGCAGAGGAGAGCAAAACAAGGCTACGACAAGAAGATATATGGAGCAGATCTCCAGCCAGGAAACAGAGTTTTGGTGAGAAATCGGGGAGAAAGAGGTGGTCCGGGGAAACTCCGGTCATACTGGGAGGATCGAGTGCATGTTGTGACGGAAAGGAAGTATGCAGACGGCCCAGTGTATGTGGTTAAGCCAGAACGTGGCCCAGGGGAAGCGAGGGTCCTACACCGAAACTTTTTGCTGCCTTGCGACTTCCTACCTTTTGACGATGTCCAGCAGAACTGGAGTAAAACACAATCAAGGGGGAAAGTGACAGTGGCAAAGGAAAAGGATGAGGATGACTGGAGAGGCTGGACGACATTGCCGATAAAGCAACGTGCAGAGAGAAAAAGCCGGCCAAGAGTTGAAGAGGATGAGTTCCATTTAAGGGCAATGGAAGGAGAATTGGACCAAGAGCCAGAATGCGAGCAGGTACTTCCCATGGAAATGTGTGATGAACAGGACAGAAATTCAGAGAAGTCTGCAGATGAATTGGAGGATGAAAATGAAGTGGCAGACGGGGGACAGGAGACATCATCCGATGAGGCAAACGACATCAGGCCAGCAGCAACTCACCTGCCACAAAGAAAGTATCCTTTCAGACTAAGGCACCCACCAACAACACTGACATATAATACATACGGCACACCCTCTATTACACATAGAGTCATTTGATTTCATAGTTTCTATGTGAAAAACAGTTCATAGGTTCATAATGAAGAAAAAGTTAATGGGATTATGTTTCCTTTAATACACATAAAGTACCAGTAAACAGACATTGGCACATAGATTGCTAAAATATGATACAGTCAGAACAGCAAGTATGTGGGTCTGTGTATAAAGTATAGAGTACGTTTAAGGTTGCAACCTTCCAGCACTTGATGCGTGGCCCGTCCCATGACGGAGCAATGTTTCAGACATCATGTGGCCAGTGGTGTCTACTTCATCAGATGACATGCAATGGGAGATAAATGTCATGCAATGACAGGTTCAAGACTAATGAGCATCAAGTATAGAGACTGACTCCCTTATGTACTTCTTTGAAAGACTCTATGAGACTCTGGGAACTATGGAATGCTGAGACAGCATTAATTTTTGGAGGGGAGAGAGTGTGGGGCTCATAATAACATTCCCTGTAATGTTAATGTTAATGTTTAGAGAAAGAGTACCCCCCCCCCCCCCAAATGTCTTTATTTTATTTTTATTGTCCACTTAGTTCATATGCATTATAAATTTATGATGGGGTTAATGCAGGAAATGTGTTTAAAAATGTGTTTAAATCAATGTTGATGCAAATGCATTAGTTTATAGTGAGTAATGCTCAAGCAGGCATGAGGTTATAGCGATCCTACAGGAGAGGGCGCCCACAGAAGACAGGTGCGGGCGTGTAGTAGACACAGAGGAAGAGTGTTTTAGTAGTGTTGTGAACGCGTGCAGCGTTGAGTGTACTGCGAACAAATGTAAATGGTACTGGAAGCAGTGAACACGATTAAAAGAACCCATCAACTTATGCACGTCTTGGAATTGATTCATTTCGACATGCAACACATTCATTTCCTATTGTGAAAAAAAAAAAAAACTTTATTAAAACCAATAGGGAAAAATATATGAAATAACTTGTTTTCTGTGTGATTGTTGAAATAAAGTTTCCTCAGTTTGCTTTACAAATGACAAACATAGTTAAATCCAGCTTTTTGTTCTTTTAATGTTTTAAGATTCTTCTGTCATGTAATCCATGAATATAAAGCTTGGTTTCCTCCTAGTCCTCTAAAGAGACATGATCGCTCTATATAGGGTGAATTTCCCTAATGTGGGACACCTAAGGTCTAGTGTTTGTAGGTCCCCCATAAATACATGAATGACAGTGAAACTATGGGTCAGACAAAGCTGTGGTGTCATGTGATCAAAATCACATGACCTATCAAATGTCCTATCATATTTGAGGGTGGAGCAATCATCAAACAGGAGGCACCTTGTGTGAAAACCATATGAAGGTTAATGACATAGAGTTTTAACAAATTTGATGTTAAGGAGTTAAATAGATTTTAAACAAAGCAATCCTGCTACTTTTTAGCCTAATATGCTTATGAAATGTTTGTCCATCAAAAAATAGTGTAACTTTATGTGTATAAACCATATATTTTATTTTTTTTTTATCAAATTTCCTAGTGTCCCACATTAGGAAATGTGGTTTCCAAATCCGGGACAGCATGATCAGCCTAATGTGGGACAGTACTTCAATGAGTCAAAAATGTGTGGTGGGGCATGGTTTATTTATTTTTTTATTTTTTTATTTTAATACAAATATTAATAATGTTTATATTAGACAAATCTTAACTAAAGAAAAAAATGTTTCACCTAAGGCATTGATGAAATGGAAACATGATGTTCTTTACCTTTTTTCAGATTCTGTGGTCAGATATGAATAAATAGGCTATGTAATTCCTAATAAATTAGTCAAAGAAACTCACTTTAAAATAATAAATAGATATTATCCATGTAATGATTTTATCAGTAAGTTTAAAGAAGGGGTTTCTCCATTATGCTGTTTTTGTAAAGAGGAAACAGAAACAATTGTACATTTATTTTTTAGTTGTATTATACCAAATTATTTTGGTCCAAAGTTTATCTGTTTATTTGTTAGGTGTTTTAGAAATTCATCACTATAACGGATATAATGGTCTTGTTTATGGATTGTGATACTGGTTTACTGGTTTACTGGAAATGGATAATATAACTAAAAATTTTGTTATTTGACATGTTTCATCCATTCATAACCAAGAAAATTACTAACTTAGATTTAAAAAAAAATGTAAAATAAAATAAGACTATACTATTCTACATGTATCAATGTGATTTTTGGTCTTTTATCATAGATTTTTCAGTGTCCCATATTGGGAACACAACTGTCCCACATTAGGAAGCTGCAGATTTTCACAGACAACTTGCAATAAGAGCACTAATATGTCTATAATGTCTCTTATGAATGGGTTATATGAATTTTCTCTTTTGATTTGATTAGGACACATACTGGGGATTTAAAAAAGGTATTGGGTGTGGATATAATGTTTTGGTTACACATCGCAATATGTCACAGAAGTCTGAAGTGCAAAAAATGTCCCACATTAGGGCAATTCACCCTATTTTTGAACAGTTTATATTTAGACTTCTAAATCGAAACGCATTCAAGTAACACACACAGCAAAATCTAAATGTAGATATCAGCAATATTATTTTGCATTAAGTTAGCAAACACTTGCCAGTCTGTTAACATTAATATTTGCAAGCCTCCCAGCATGGTAGCAAATCTATGCATGATTCCATGGTAAACCAGAGATATTGCATAAGTTGTTTCCAGATTCTTGTCATTTATTGTACATAACTTATATTTTTCAGTTTTCAGCTCAGCAACCTCGGTTTTGCATATTCTAAGCTAGCTAGCTACATATTCGGGCTGCTACATTCCCAGTGTTAGCAAACGCTAGTCTGTTAACATGAATATTTGCAAGCCTCCTCCAAGCACAGACGTCACACTTTCCTGTTGCCTTTCACCATCCACTTATTTAGCTGCGGTCGCATCCCTTGACATGCCATCTCCTTTTCCCTCTTTCTTTTTCTATTTTTAGCCCCGGACAGTTTTTTTTTGCTTTATCCATCTTTTTCGAGTTTCAACGACAACTCACTCCTGTGCTGCTCACTCAGCGTCACACGCGATATTACCCTTCTATGTCAAAATAAATTCTATGATGGAATCTTATGAGGGCGCCGGCGCCTACTCTAGCCTGGTAGTCCTCTCAAATTTATATAGCTTTTATATAGATTTTTTTGTAACCATCGCTTTGGCGCCCTCATGATGTGGCGCCCCTATGCGCTGCATATAGGCCTAACGCATACCCACTTTTTGCGCCACTGGAATCACCACATCAATCCGTCAGTAAACGTTGTGTTAGTTTGATTCTGCACACTTTAATAATGTTCCACTAATCTGAGTCTGATTCTAATTATTGATACTTTATGTAGTGATAAATGTAAAGTATACTGGTCAGGGGATCTCTGGACTGTGGCGGTTTTAGAGGGGGGGCTAGGGGGGCCCGTGCCCCTGTGACAACAAGCTTGGCCCCCCTTGTGGCCCCCCTAAATGTGGAGTGTGAAATAATTTTTACAAAACTGTTTTTTGCTATCGTTGTATGCGTATTTTCTTTTATTATTCTATCTTTGTGGATTTGCTTGTTCACGTGACAATTCGCATCACATTCGCGGGAATCACGGCAGAATAACGTCTGTCTCCTGCACGCGAGAGTAGTGGTGGAAATTTTGATTCTTTCCAGAGACTCCTTCATTTTTAGTTCGTTCACCAAAATGATTCGTTCAGATTCGTTCACTGATTCGTTCAGTTTTTTTTTTTCCCATATTACACAAATACGTCAGCAGCAGGTGCGGCAAAATGTG
The DNA here is from genome assembly GCA_026230005.1 of Gila orcuttii. Lineage (NCBI taxonomy): Eukaryota > Metazoa > Chordata > Actinopteri > Cypriniformes > Leuciscidae > Gila > Gila orcuttii. Next base: position 42,088,431 of record JAPDVR010000014.1, on the reverse strand, counting down.
TTGTTCAACTAACGTATTTACTTGTTACAAAATAAAAACTGATTTGACTTTATTAAAAATGGTGCCCTACTCATTAAATGGATAAAATAAGTCTAAATAAGCGATCAAATTCTTTACACTCTTTTTATCTTTTAAATTACACTCTTTTCGGATGACCAAATCACAAGTGTTTTTTTAATTTGTTTGCATACTAGGCAGGCTAGTTAACATTTTATTTGTTTGGTCAGAACGAGTTAAACGAGGAGTTATGTTCTGTATGTAAGATATGAATTGCGCGTGCACAGTACGGATACCTGCGCTTTGCATTCACTTTCTGCTGATTGATGAACTAGATTGACAGAATGGCCGACCTGGTACACGAACTGGGTATAGCAACCAGTTCGTTCAATTCGTTCACGAACGGGAGATCTCTCTCTCGTTCAGACTCAAAACAGAGCAATATGATATAATCTTTCATTCACGAACGAGATGTATGTAACAGTTCATTTGACTCGTTCAAACTCAAAGCAACTCAATAAAGGGCGTATTCGTTCACTAGATTCAACAAATCACATGCTCCGTCCTCGTATCATACTCGAAGTCTATTGGCTCGAGGTTTAGTCACTCTTTGTCTTTGACAGATGAAACGGTCCACAGAGCTACACGGTTCATTGAGCTGCGCATGCGCGCAATAGCGGCGCGCAGTGGTGGAGGGAGGAATTTCAGTGAACGAGAAATATGAGTCAATGGATAACGTGAACGAGAATGATTCGTTCACCTAAAAGATTCGTTCAAAAAGAACGATTCGTTCACGAACGTAACATCACTACGCGAGAGAGGAGAGAAGAGAAGGAGAAAGCTGGTAAATGTCAGTTCAGTTGCAAGTTCATTCTTTATGTGCATCGCATTTGTCTATCGTCCTTTCAGTGCTGTGTGCGGTTCATAGGTAGGCTATGTCCCCAAATTAGTTTATGTCTTATATTTATATCATATTATGTTCTTATATTAGAATATCAAATCAGCAAGAGTGCCGTTTTCCCGTGCACAATTGCAACTGTGATATTGATGTTATACAACAGTTAAATTAGCAATAAGTTAACATTGGGAGTTACTTTTTAGACACAATATTGTCAATATTGTTTGTTTTCCCTTTATTTCGCCGACTAGAATTTCAAAATGAAACCGTAGCAGAGTCTCAATGCAACAGACAGCGATGATTTCTTGACTGAAATCCGCGTTTTGAAGGAATCACTTGCTCCTTTCCCGAATGAATCAGCCATTTGAACAAATCGGTTGAATGAATGAATCCTTCGAGTGTAAATATATTAATGCCGCTTCTGTGTCACCTCTGCACTGCAAAGATGGATTTTGATTGAATGAATTAATTTGACTGTAACAGTGGTACTGTATAATTATTGTATAATTAAGTATTATTGTATAAATAAGTATAATTTCTGAATAATTTGAATGTTAGTATTTGACATAAAAGGTGATTCATAACTCTAAATAAGTTTAGAAAGAATGTCCATATATAGGTGAAAATGCCCCTGGAAATCAATTTAAGGTGGCAAATTAAATTAATTAAAAATTAATAAAAAAAATTATTTCGGTCCCTGCTGTTAACTGACCACTGCATAGAATACAGGTCCTTCTAAAAAAAATTAGCATATTGTGATAAAGCTCATTATTTTCCATAATGTAATGATAAAAATTTAACTTTCATATATTTTAGATTCATTGCACACCAACTGAAATATTTCAGGTCTTTTATTGTTTTAATACTGATGATTTTGGCATACAGCTCATGAAAACCCAAAATTCCTATCTCAAAAAATTAGCATATTTCATCCGACCAATAAAAGAAGTGTTTTTAATACAAAAAAAAAAAAAAGTCAACCTTCAAATAATTATGTTCAGTTATGCACTCAATACTTGGTCGGGAATCCTTTTGCAGAAATGACTGCTTCAATGCGGCGTGGCATGGAGGCAATCAGCCTGTGGCACTGCTGAGGTGTTATGGAGGCCCAGGATGCTTCGATAGCGGCCTTAAGCTCATCCAGAGTGTTGGGTCTTGCGTCTCTCAACTTTCTCTTCACAATATCCCACAGATTCTCTATGGGGTTCAGGTCAGGAGAGTTGGCAGGCCAATTGAGCACAGTAATACCATGGTCAGTAAACCATTTACCAGTGGTTTTGGCACTGTGAGCAGGTGCCAGGTCGTGCTGAAAAATGAAATCAGATGGAAGCATGAAGTGCTCCAAAATCTCCTGATAGCTAGCTGCATTGACCCTGCCCTTGATAAAACACAGTGGACCAACACCAGCAGCTGACATGGCACCCCAGACCATCACTGACTGTGGGTACTTGACACTGGACTTCAGGCATTTTGGCATTTCCTTCTCCCCAGTCTTCCTCCAGACTCTGGCACCTTGATTTCCGAATGACATGCAAAATTTGCTTTCATCCGAAAAAAGTACTTTGGACCACTGAGCAACAGTCCAGTGCTGCTTCTCTGTAGCCCAGGTCAGGCGCTTCTGCCGCTGTTTCTGGTTCAAAAGTGTCTTGACCTGGGGAATGCGGCACCTGTAGCCCATTTCCTGCACACGCCTGTGCACGGTGGCTCTGGATGTTTCTACTCCAGACTCAGTCCACTGCTTCCGCAGGTCCCCAAGGTCTGGAATCGGTCCTTCTCCACAATCTTCCTCGGGGTCCGGTCACCTCTTCTCGTTGTGCAGCGTTTTTTGCCACACTTTTTCCTTCCCACAGACTTCCCACTGAGGTGCCTTGATACAGCACTCTGGGAACAGCCTATTTGTTCAGAAATTTCTTTCTGTGTCTTACCCTCTTGCTTGAGGCTGTCAATGATGGCCTTCTGGACAGCAGTCAGGTCGGCAGTCTTACCCATGATTGCGGTTTTGAGTAATGAAACAGGCTGGGAGATTTTAAAAGCCTCAGGAATCTTTTGCAGGTGTTTAGAGTTAATTAGTTGATTCAGATGATTAGGTTAATAGCTCGTTTAGAGAACCTTTTCATAATATGCTAATTTTTTGAGATAGGAATTTTGGGTTTTCATGAGCTGAATGCCAAAATCATCAGTATTAAAACAATAAAAGACCTGAAATATTTCAGTTGGTGTGCAATGAATCTAAAATATATGAAAGTTTAATTTTTATCATTACATTATGGAAAATAATGAACTTTATCACAATATGTTAATTTTTTGAGAAGGACCTGTATTAAAAATATGAATATCTTTGTGAGTCTGCAGTCAACAACAAGCTTAAACCAGCCATGGCACCAGCACAAAAACACAATCAGTAAAATATCATCTAATTATCAACAAAACATTGAAAATATTGAGATATATTTTGTCAATATTGCACACCCCTAATGTACGGTATGAATTTTGATTTCTTCAGGTCCTAAAAAGCCTTAAATTTGACATTAAAAAGTGTGCAGGAACCCTGTAAACTGTTAGACATAGTTACCTAGCAAGTCAGTTATTTTCAGTAAATGAATTAATAAGCTTCTTGGTCCCCATTGCTTTTGCTCTATAGTTCTCACCAAAATGAAGAGAAAGAAGGACATCATGTCAATTACAGTTACTGTGACTAATACTGAATATGTAATGCAAATGTAAAAATATAATGGAAATGCAAATACATTGTTGAATTATTATAAACATGGTATTTTGCCTGTTAATGCCTGCAGTGCAGATCAGAAAATGATATGACAACAATAAGGTCTATATGTAACTGGCCCCTCTAACAGTACAACTGGCCCCAGCTTGGCCCCCCCAGTTGAAATGGTCTAGAACCGCCACTGTCTCTGGATAATCCGTAATTCGTTTGCAATTACAAAACTAAAATACCGTTTTTCTGTTTTTTTGTTTCAAAACGAAAAACCAAATAACCGTTTTTGGTGTCAGAATCAAAAAACGAAAAACCAATTAAAAACGGCCCGTTTTTCGTTTTTGGCTATTATTTTTATCGTTATTCCTTTTTGAACAAATAATGAAGAGGGTCAGGGGATCTCTGGATAATCCGTAATTCGTTTGCAATTACAAAACGAAAATACCGTTTTTCTGTTTTTTTGTTTCAAAACGAAAAACCAAATAACCGTTTTTGGTGTCAGAATCAAAAAACGAAAAACCAATTAAAAACGGCCCGTTTTTCGTTTTTGGCTATTATTTTTATCGTTATTCCTTTTTGAACAAATAATGAAGAGGGTCAGGGGATCTCTGGATAATCCGTAATTCGTTTGCAATTACAAAACGAAAATACCTTTTTTCTGTTTTTTGTTTCAAAACGAAAAACCAAATAACCGTTTTTGGTGTCAGAATCAAAAAAACAAAAACCAATTAAAAACGGTAGGTTTTTCGTTTTTGGCGATCATTTTATCGTTATTCCTTTTTGAACAAAGAATGAAGATAGTTCGTTTTTCGTTTATAAACCAAAAACGGAAGTCACGTGTCTATTCCTTTTTTGGAAGCGAAAGTAACCGGTCACACTTTCAAAATAAAAGTAACTATAGTTAGCGAGGTGATTGTAGACTAAAACTGAACTAATATAACGTTTTTTAGTACAACTAAAGTAGCACTGGGTGTGAAAAAAAAAACACTTTAGTTAACTGAAATAAAACTAAAAATAAATAAAATAATAACTCTTAATAAAATTAAACATTTGTAAGACCATTGGTGACCTCTGTAGCTTCAGATTAAGACAAGTGAGCTAATTTTATATGTAGCTTAGGATAGCAGGTAGCCTATTTATTTATAAGTTTCTATTATTTAATTCACATTTTAGTTTTGTAACATATTTATAGCCCTTCTTGCTATGTGGAAGCTCAACCAGCAGAGGTCACTCTCCCCCCTTCTGTGCACTTACTCTTTCTGTGGCGACAACAGGCAACAAAGGTTTGACCTTTTGACCTTTTCACCTGCCTTCAAGCTCCTCTTTCTATGGCACTATAGCTGCTAAAAACTCTCAGCTTCCACCATCTACTGTTGCCCCTTCTGTGTCAAAACAAAACTCTTCCAAAACAAATCTATAAAGTTGTATACTTTTTATTTTCCTTTGCATTTAAAATATTTCATCTACTTAACTAACATAAGAAGTATATTACACTGGAGAAAAATGCAGCTTGTACTTCTCATTAGTTATGTAGACCTACTTGTATGTGAAACCTAGCATTCCTCAGTCAAAAATGATCTCTAGCTCTGGGACTTTCAGATCATTTAGTGCTTTTTTTGGGTTTAATTCTGTTTGATGAACCACCAGGGAAAGGCAGTGCTCTGTACTCTTGGTACTTGTGTAAAGTAAAATAAAAGTGAAGTTAAATCATTTAGTTTTTCTCCCTGGTACTCGTGTCAGGGCCTCCCAGAGTTTCCCCAATACCTGGAGGAAGTGAGCCTGTGCACTGTGTGCAGGGTTTAAGGACTGATGATAGTATTAAGACTGGCCCCAGTCATATACCATCACTCTCTCTTCAAATAAATGCTGGACTGGCAGGACAAAGCAGCACACCACTCCTTCCTCCGGCACTATAAAAGGGCCTTGTTGTTACTTTCAGATTGTTACATCATGGTTTATGGTAAGCCACATATTTGAATTGTGGCACTACTTTTGTGGAATTGGATATTAAAATAAGTGTGTACTAAGACTAATTGTGACTTTGATGCTACAAGTGCGGCACCCAGTGTCACTAGTAATGCTTCTGTTGGAAATAGTGGGACACAAGTGCCACTAAATGGAGTGTAATGGAAACTGTTAAAAGGAGTGACCAGGGCACAAATTAGTGGTTGATTTTCCTTTATCACCAGCCCAACAAACAATACTACTATTATGTTTATGGTTAAAATTGAACATTTACCCAAACAAATTTCGTTTTTTTATAGTTGTCACAGGTAGAACTATTCTTTATGATTTTCATTAAGTTATTTATTTAAATGTATTGTTTTTATTCTAGTTCTCCTGGCTGTGCTGTTTATTTAATTTGCTTGACTGTTTTTTTCTTTTGATTCTCCCTCAGTTGTTTTCTTACGTTAGCTGTTTATTGCTTTTATTTGGCTGGTTGTCTCTTGGTTTTGTGTTTGTTTGTCCTTTCTCTGCCTCAAGCCCCCATCCCCATTCTCTTACTGGTGTTGTCTTTTCTCTGTGGTGTCTGTTGTGTGGTGTTTGTGGCCCCCATCCCCAAATCAATTTATAATTAAATAAATAATAAAACAAAGGAGTATAGTAATACTCTTACTAAATGTAAAATGTTAAATGTAAAATGTGTCTGGCACAACATCCAGCTCCTCAGGCTGTGATGCAGCACTAACCATATGGCTGATGGACAGAGAAGGTAATTTTGTACCGTGGTTTTGACTCGTAAGGGTTTATGTTCAAGACTAGTGAGATCAAATGTTCAATTATTTAGGGTTATGTCCAAATTTGTAGAGGAAACAGAGGTCAGATATCAAGGAATGGAGTAAATGCTGAAAGGGCAGGTGAACTAAACAACCTTCATGACAAGTGGTCCAGACAAGCCCCCTGCCATGAGTAAAGCAATTAATCAGTTTCCAATATGATGGTTCAAATTTCACTGACTGTATTTATTTGGTAAAAATGTTCTACTGTAGTAGAGGTTACTAAATTCTCTTTCACCTTGTTTAAATCTATGCTTTCACTGTGCCTGCAAAGTTTTATATACATTTTCTCCATATAGCACTTGGTTAATGTTTTTTACTTAGTTTATTCACCTACCTTTGTCTATTTAGTACAGGTCATGGATAAAGATGCCATCACTGCAGCAATTGGAGACACTTTATTTATATTGTTCATTAGTTCAAGAACGCGCTTCAAATGAGGAGCCAGAGGACATTGGAATTGTCCTTGAATACATCAAGGAATTACAAGATGTGAATAATGTACCATTAGCTGTTGCTATGCTGTTTCGACTGATGTATTCCCTGAACCTCAGTTATCCTGCTGATCTCCACTACACCTTTTGAGGTAGACCAACTGACTTTTATGTAACTGGAAGGAGGTGAACTTTCTAACAAAGCACTCAAAAACAGGCTCTACCATTCCAAGAGTCAGATACTGCGCTGCCAGCTATGGACCACAAGACATCTGAATTGTCCTCAAATGCATCTTTGTTGTTTTTATACAATTTGGACTGTTATTTAATTCATCTTGATGACAGTGGTGTTAATGTTTGTGTTTGCTGCTCTGAAATATGTATATATTCCTGTTGATATTCTGTAAAAACTGTTAAAGCAAGGTGACGTGTTTTGTGAATCCATTGCAATTTATGTCAAAATAATCAGTTATGAATTAAATAGCTGGAAGCTCTAGGCCTTCCTTTTGTGTGGTTTGAATGATGTTTGTGAGTCCACTTCTGTTGATGCAACAGCAGTGTCTACATTTTGCTATTCCTCTGTGAAATGTTGAGGCAACTACACTCCAATCCTGTTTTGGGTCAAATAGAACAAAGGTTTAGTACACAACTCTGACTCTGCCGTTATTGACATTGCAAATCTTTTGTATTTGTAATTGCACACAGTTTAACATGGAATTGATGTCTGCAGTACATTTGAGTTTAATTCCCTTGAGTAACATTAGCATTAATAAATCAAATTGCAGTTACAGTTGAAAACCAGGTACATCATGCAATTACATTTTTATTACAAATTAAATTGGCATTACAGTAACTGAAAAAATCAACATGATTCTTTCAAACAGTCTAATATGAATAAAATATTTTCTAAATATATATAGACATGGATATATAACATTACTAAATCCTACTACACTCAAGATCCAAACATGGTAATGTAATTGTCACTTACAGGTGTGGAATGTCTTGTCAAAAGACCATCATAGAATTCTAGACCTCTATAGTTTTCAATATTCAAGATTTTTTTTTGTCTGGACCACTACTGTACAATTGCATAGGCTTATAAATGAAAAACACTTCTTTAGGGGAGGCTTCATTTAATGGGTGATTTTCATATGGTTTTACTCATGTTTCATTAACATAACAAAGTAAATATCATTTGAAGTAATACAATCGTCTTTAAAAATGTTGCATGAAGACGTTATATTTAGCAAAACAAAATCTACAAGAGCTAACCCCTCTGTTGATTGTGTTTCGTATACTGTATCAAAAACAAAACAGGTAGTCCATGTTTGGGTGGTGTGACAGGATAGCACAGCAGCCATTCTCCGAAAGCCCTCTGTGATGCCTTGGTGATGTGAGAGGGTAGTGGGAAAGGGTGGCACAGCAGTGTCGAATCCTCATTGGCACAGTCATTCAGTCATGCTTTAAGAGATTTCCGGAGAGCAAAGAGATAAAGACATAAGACTCAATTGGATACAACTAAAAACTAAAAAATCTGTGGCAGACAGTTGAAAGATTTGCAGTTAAATTTTATGCCCCATATTTTTTGGGTTTCAAAAACAACAGTGTAGCTACAGGAATACCAGAGACTTGAAAAAGTCAAATAAAGACTTGTATATCTTTCGGGCTTCCCTGAAGTCATAAATATGACAATCTTTTGGTTTATTTTTTGACAAATAATCCTAATACCTTTTTCATTAATACATATTTTTTATCCAAAACTACTTATTCCTACAATAACATGAAATATGGACAGATATTTACTATGACGCTGTACTACCAACATATTAATGTAAGTGAGAAGAAAGACAACTGTATAGTTCAATATAGGCTGGGTCATGAAAAAAAGAGATATAACATATTGTCCCACAAATTGAAGTAAGAAAATCATGATCTAACCATGACAGAAATCAAATTGTAGTCAGTCACTTTGTTTTTGCCCTACTTGGTAACCATTTTATAAAAGCAAAAGTTCAGTTCAAGCAGGATTATGTGTCTATTATATCACAGTTAAGGAGGTTGTCAGCCCAACATGAACAGTGCCCCTTAAGTATGATATAATAAGTGTATACTGAAGCCTGAAGTGAGCTATTGCTTAGATATTAAGATGCTTCAATACCAGGACTCTAGCTGATCATGTTTCTATCAATAAGAGAACAATCAGCCTTTGTTTTTTAGTGAGCATCTTTATACCATTTGTTCGTTCAACCATCCGACTGCTGTTTCCTGTTTCTATGGTAATGTTTACTGTACTGTCTGCATGCAACAGGAAACCCCCCCCCCCCCCCCCACACACACACACACGCACACGCGCACACACAAACACAAACTTGGGATGAAAGATGAACCAAGTGCATTAATGCATTTTGGAAGGGCCCAAAATTGTGGTTCACTGTCTCGTCAAGCAGGACTGTGATGTCTGAATACGCCTCAGCGAAGCGCCTCTCAGCCTGATGACGTTCCGTTGCATCCACAAAGGGATCTCTACCAAAGACTGATGCTCTTGTTAGGCTGGCGTGATTTTCTTGGTCATACAAGTCAGCAGCCTGACTTGCAGTTGGAAGCTGATCTGCAGTGAGCTTTACCCTGCAGCCACCTTCTGCCAAGACATTTGGAATGCCTCTACCTGGGGAAAAGATGATTATTTTGAGTAGGGACAACAAAAAAAGGACCATTTCATGCATATGTGTGTTGAACCGGATTTATGAAATCAGTCACTACAAGAACATTTCCCAAGTCCATTTTCCTAACCTACACCTCTAGATACAGAAAGTGTATTGAATTAATCACAAATGGAAAGTCCGAACTTATAGAAAATTGCTGGCATGTACGTGCAATTATGACACAGGATGGATCCTAATCCTACTCATATGTAAGGACTGGGCTAAGAGGGTGAATCTGAATAACTAAATACATACTGCTAAAGACCAAAAATCTCTGAATGTAAATTAACCCAAACACACACACACACACACACACATTCCCCCACCAGGGAAGACCACACTCAGGACAGAGCGTGGTGTCCGCTTACAAGACATTTTATGACTGACTGGAATGTCCCAAAGGAAGTGGATTCCAAAGCGAAAAGAAACTTCTTTTCTTTAAAAGACATTTAACCAGATATATTCAATGTGTTTTATGTGTGTTTGTTGAATTGTACGAACAATGTATACAATCTTATCTTACGATTTGTCTTTTATGTGTTTGATCTATGTTGTTGGGAAACTCTAATGGGATAAGGTTTCAAACTTTGCAAACTATGAGTAACCAACTCCATGTGAGGCAAGTTTGGATTCTCTGAGCTCCAATCTTCGTTCCACATTTAGCCATTTATATCACATCTTGCTAAAACTTTGTGACACATAGGACTATAATAATTGTGAAGATTCTGCTCTTAAACACCCGACGAAATTAGGGTTTCAAATGTCTCTCTCTTAGACAAAGAGCAATAAAAACCAAAGTCCCGCCTGTGAAATTCCAACCCTCTAATTGGCCAAGCCAACGGGAAGAGGCTGGATTTCTCCAAGGTGATAAATGAGGCTTCCCCCCTCCGCTCGTCCTCTTACCTCTCTTGTCCTCGTGTCATAATGTAACGTCTCGCCTCCGGGCGAGCTCTTCGCCTTTCTTTTATTTGTTTCTAGTTTAGTTTGTGTATTTCAGTCTTAGATAAGTCTCCGTGTTTAATTCCAATCGACGAGTGAAACGAACACCGCGTGACATATCTCTTCAGAAAATCCATTTACAAGGGACCTTTAAACGAGCGCGCGCTCGCTTTGAAGGAGAAACACGCGCATCTGACCACGTGACGCGCCGGACCGAGAGACGCACTCGCGCTTCTTCACCAGCCATGCAAAGATGTAACGTTAACTCCGCGTGATTTCACCGTAGAGATCTTTATTTCTTTTCTTTGTTAGTCAAAGTTTTGTTTTCCGTAGTCGACTCTGTTCACTTCCACGAAGTGAAACGAACTTAGCCGAACTATTTTCCTTTGGTAATGTTCAGTCCCGGCGCCAGGACAAACGACTTGGGGGGGCTTTTACAATTCTTAGGGGGGCTTGTGGGGGGGGGCCCATATTGAAAAAAAGAGAATTATTTAGTGTTAAACTAGCTGCGACACCGGAGTAAGAAACACCGGAGCACCGGAGCTCATCGCGTCCACTAGTCGCTTGTGTTTACACCAACCGCGACGCGGCGTTTCAGAAGCATCCCAGAAGCGGCTCTCCGCAGCGCTTCACTAAAGATAGGTGCTAACGTAAGTCTATTTTCAACGGACGCCACGTCCAAGCCGCACCGTAAATACAAAATAACAGTAAATAAACACTGTAAATTTTTAAAATAAACACCCTGTAAGGACTCCCAATTGTATTGCACACCAATATATCCTTGGTAGAAACTATAGACTGTAAGGTAGAAACCCAAAAATCAAGAAAAATCACATCGGACAGGCAAATCACATGGTCTCGCGCATCCAGTCGCGTTGCTTCTGAAATGCTCCTGGTGTGAGTTGGCACCGCGTGGAGGACAGAATAAAATCTTGTCGGAGCCGTAATGCACTGCAGACGTGTGCAGTGTACAAAAGGGGTAAAGTAGAGAACAGTTCTGACGGTTCTCGTTTATAGTTATCTTATTCATAAGTGTTTAGAAAAATCCTGCACGAACGCTCAGTCACATAATCATCATTCACATCACCGCTAGGGGGGCTTGAGATTATCATAGGGGGGGCTAAGCCCCCCCAAGCCCCCCCCTTGACGCCGGGCCTGGTAATGTTACCCCAAAGACTTTGAACCTCCGTTCAACACGCGCGCCAAGAAGCACCACGTGACGCTTCCTAAAGGACTCCGCACGCGGCCAGACAGGGCCGTGCAGGAATGCCGCTACACAGGGAGACCGTGAAACTTGTGCAAGTATATCTCTTTATAGAGCTTCTAAGAAGCAGTAAGATGATGTTTTCGTGTTGTTACAGACAGGTGACTGTCAGGGTGAATGTTGCCAATGCTCTCTCTCTCTCTCTCACTCCCTCTCCCCCTCTCTCTCTCTCTCTCTCTCTCTCTCTCTCTCTCACTCACACGTGTATCCATTGTCCAAACGCCCCGCGTTGTTGTCATTGTTTGTTAATGTTTGTAAATACATGTATTCCTGTAACGTAGTAAATACATAAGTAGTTCTGCCTTATTAAATTCATTATATTAATTTGATTGATGTACTGCCTCTGCTCATTTTCCAAGTCTCTTAAGTGCCAAAGATCTAACTTAAGCTACAAGCTTTACAAATTAAAGATACTTTAAAGAGTATTTGGTTTATAGGGCAGAAAACCCAATTCTAGTGGTCACAGAATTGCGTTTCCTGAAATCCTATAAAGTAGGATGATATTGTGGATCCCCACAAATATTATTCTGACAATTGAGCTAATTAATTTTGCCTTTTTTGTAAGACGTGGTCCGTGTAATTAATTACAATCAACTTGTGGTTAATTGCAGGGATACACATGCATGCATGCAGGTAAAATGACACATCATCCCTTAGCGGGAGATTTATTAACATGTAAGACTGATCTAATCCAAACATGTATGAATAATTATTAATTACTAATTATTAATTATGATATGCAAATTCCCCCACGGATTAGATCCGCCCCTGAGTCTTTACATTTGGGTTGATGTGAATTAAATTTGTGAATAAAAATGGGAATCTATATATATATATATATATATATATATATATATATATATATATATACACACACAGTACTGTGCAACAACTACAAATGGTGGCCTAAGAATTTTGTACAATAATATGTATATAAAACAAACTATTCCTAGGCATTCACAGTACATTATAGACTTCTAGAAATTTAGTGATACTTTAAGATTGTAATCAAATTCATAAATTAAATATTTATGAAACGTTGATTAATAATTAGTGAATGTATGGTGTAATGTAAGAAGAAAAAACACTTTAAAACACTGGTTTTACTGGAGTGTATTATATGACTTTTAAAGGTTTACAGAGTTCATGCAAGGATCTTAAAGGCAGGTCATGGAGGGTTCAGTTCCAGCACACCTGTCAGTAAATTTCAAGTAGTCAGTTATTAATTGGTTTAAATTGATTCAGGGGTGTATAATTAGGGTTGGAAAAACTCTGCTGGATAATAGCCCTCCATGACCAAAGCTGAACTTGAGACTGTTTACACAAATTACACACAGTAAAATAATGACTAAAGGGTTACTTAACCCAAGCAAATAAATCATAATAGTAATAATTCAATAGTCATTATTTACTCGCCTTGATGTTGTTTGATCCCTCTGTTTTTTGTTTTCCTGAACACAAAAGGTGATTTTGGTCAGGTTTGTACTGTTTGGTTTAATACAATATCAGTCAATGGACTTTCAGAAGCTTCAAAAGCATCATTAAATAATGCCATGAAGCTTCTGAAAGTTGGGCTCCATTGACTGATATTGTATGAAACCAGCAGAACAAACTTGACAAAAATTCCCTTTTGTATTTAAACAATAAAAAACATTAAATAAGTAAATATTAAACCGTAAATAATTGCTGTATTTATATGTTGAGGTGAACTAACCCTTTAACCCACCAAATATAAATTGTAGTAAATTTATGTATGCATTTTGCATTATAGTAATTCCTTGACAAACTAAGCAGCTTTGACTGTTTATGCCCATGACTGGTTCAAAAAATGCTTTACAAATATCAATCACATTTATGCATTTGACATATTTATCAAAAGTGATTAACTCCATTTATTTACAGGGACAATGACCCTGGACAAACCTGGAGTAAAGAGCCTTGCTGATTGACCAGCAATCTTCTTCTAACCAGTTCATTGGTTTATCCCTCTACACTACAAAAGGTTTTAAAGCTCTAACAAATATTTGCATGTAATTGTAAACCTATAAAATGACATTTGTCAAGAAACTGAATGCTGACAACATGAATTTTAAAACATTTTTATCTTTCTTAATGTTTTAAAGGTAGTCATGCTCATGGAGAGCCGGCACAGGGATGTTTGGAGCAGACACTGCAGCAGCCAGATTGTCCCGCACTTGTTCTCCCACTCTTGCTGCAAGGTTGTGGGGATCAGGGGGGCCGTCATCATGGTCTTCCTCATCCTCTGGCTCAACGATGTCCCCATTGGCTAGAGCGAGATTGTGAAGCACAGCGCAGCACGCAACAATCTCAGGCACGAAGGCAGGGCTCACCTCCAAGGCCTTGAAGAAAATGCAGCGCCAGCGTGTCTTCAGCATCCCAAAAGCTCTCTCCACGATGTTGCAGGCACGGGAGTGCTTGCTGTTGAAACGAGCCTGCACAGAATTCTGTACAGGCTCTCTGTAAGGGGTGATGAGGCAGATGGGTGCACTCAGGCAAGGATAGCCTCCATCCCCGAGGATGCACTTGCCTGCAGGTGGGTAAAGGTTGCCAGCATACACAGGGCTGTTCCTCAGCACCCTGGCATCGTGCACAGACCCAGGATATCCCACAAAGACATCAAGGAATTTCCCCCGGTGATCAGAGATGGCCTGGAGTTGGATGGAGTGAAACAGCTTCCTGTTGAAGTAACAGTGGGAGTTATTTGCTGGAGGTTTGATACGGATATGACAGCCGTCTATTGCACCAACTACTCTGCTGAAAGCTGGTGACCCAGACAGCTGTGCAAATCCTGCTCCCACTGCCTCCAGGTCATCTCCGGTCGGAAAGCAGATCACCCTCCTCAAAATTCCCATGATGGCCTTGCTCACTCTGTGCACAATGTCATGCACAGAGGTCTTTGGGATATCGAAGGTCTGCGACACCACCCTGTAGGATGCTGCATGGGCCAGCCAGTGCAGGAACACAAGAACCTCAATCTCCCGTTCCCATCCAAGGTCAGATCCAGGTCTGACTGCAGCAATCAGGGACCTGATGGACGGCATAGACAGGCGAAGGTGGGCACGGTGGTCAGCTGCCTCATCAAGATAAAGCCGCAAAATGGGAACAGCTCTATTGAGATGGCAGTATGATGTGGGGTTCACTGCCTGCAATAAATACATCATAGTTTGTTAGAACAAAAAGCTTGAATAAAGCTATGTTTCATGTGGTATTGACTTGTATATGTATTTATTTATTGTGATGATTTCTTTTATTCATTCACTTATTTTTATTCATGTTTCATATTGTTGTCAGTAAATAAAATATGAATTTCATGAATAAAAATGTATTTACATCATCTGCATTTGTCTAGCGTGTATTCATGCATAGCTATGTCATATGATAATACAAAAGTTTGCTTGTTTTACAAAACTACATAATTAATAATGTATATATATTATAATAATGTTATATAATTAACTGTTGGTCACAGCATTTGTCATAATTATTGTGCATAAGTGTTGGGATGGGCAAGTAATGAAATTCTTTCTGGGGTAATCTTAATTGTTTAAATAGTAATACTTGCTTTGTTTGAGAATAAAATCATCAGTCTTCTCCAAAGGTGAGATCGTCGAGCAGCTGCCCGACATCTCCTTTGTGCACACCTTAATCTAACAATTGCAGACATGCCAACCATTTCAAACGCTGAACTAAACCGTTCTAGTAAAGTTGTCGAGTTACTGATGCAATCAGCTGTTAGTGCACCTGTCGCTCATGACTTTTAAATTGTTGCGCTTGTGAAAACGTCATAGGTCACATGTAACGTCAACATGGCGAATGATGTCCGGATCGCATTCATACTTAACGAGATTTGGCCATTATGTACCTACTCTTTTAGCGCTCGTTAAGTAAGTACTCATTGAAATTAAGTACCTACTCATTGAGTATGCGATTCCGAACGCAGCCATAGATCGATGCTTTAACTTCACATGTAGGGAAAATTATGGAAAAAATGATAAATTAAAGATTAAAGTATTATTTAGAGACAAAGGAACTATTAAAGGATTACCAGAGCGGACTTAGAAAGGGACGGAGCACAATAGATCCGTATTAAGTATTTAGTGGAAAATGAAGCTCCTCAAGGAAGTATAGTGAGTCCAGTTCTGTTTTCAGTTATGATGAATGAAGTGTTTAGTAAAGTTGACAGATCTATAAGTGTTGCATTATTTGCAGATGTTGGCGTTATGTGGGAAAAGGGAAGAAATATACAATATATAATGAGGAAAATACTAGAGGCAATAGGGAAAGTAGTGTTGGGGAATGTAATGGGGTTTTAGGTTTTCAGTGGCAAAGACCAAAGTCTGTTTTTCACAAAGGAAAATTCAAGAACAGATTCAATTTAAACTATATGAAAGAAATGTAGAGAGAGTGAACTGTTTTAAGTATCTCGGGATATGGTTTGACAAAAAACTTAATGTAAGTAGGTTTCTGATGAAAACATGTGATATGATGAAGATGATCATGTGATGTAGATGATCATGTGATCTTCTGTTGATCTGCTGTAATACTGATGATCTCCAGCAGAGAGACACTGATCTGTGTGAGAAACTGAAGTGTGTGTCTTCAGATTCATGATACAGATTTAGTCTTCAAGAAACATCTAGACTTAATATGATGGCAGATTATTGAGAGTTTGTCCAAAAAAATGAAGTGTAAAGATGAACAGTTGGAGTATTTTTTAAAAGGCCAAAAGTGTCTCTGCACTAGGTACAAAAAAACTTCCCTCTCAGCGCCTTTTGGACAAAAATGGCCCCATTGAAACCCATTAAAACTGCATTTTTTTATCCCAGGGCCATTTAACTATAAACTTGCAAAAGCGTCTTTTGTGTGAGAGCTGACTCACATTAACATGAATGTGAGCCATTAGAACAGGCCAACTACACACAATGAGCTTTATTTTGATTAAAAAAAAAACACATGAAAAAAAAAAGCTTGAGATTTTTACTGAGTTACAAAGAAAAAAACTGTTAAAAAATGTAAAAGAAAGAAAAGAAAAAGGACTGCATGCACACCATCCTCTGATGCCATTAGCACAAACCAGTTTTCCAGATAGCCCTAGCCCGATCCATGATGGCCCATTCTCTCCAGTGCAGGGGCTCCTGTAACGCTGCGACCTCTTTGGTTATGTCTTCTGGATGCTGCGATGGAATTGGCTAGTTTGAATACACACTCAGGGTATTTTCTGATATCTTTGGTCTGCTGGGGAGAAATAGCCACAGTTTGTCTTAATTCAGTGGAGGACATCTTTGCTTTGACTTCACTGGATACTTTTGCTTGACTGCTGTTGCAATGGCTAAACAAGCTCAGAAAATGTAAGGCTTGTGTTTTTGTTTCTTAACTGTATGTGCTTGTGTTATTTGTGTTTCATTCAGAGGATGTTTCCTTCATTTCGAGAATTATTTTATTCAAGAATAATCATTTGAGGTCAGAGGTCATTGTGGTTACATTTGAATTGGGGTTTTTATCTCACCTTTGATGTGGTTTAAGACAAACCAATTTTGCATAAAATAAAAAGAACAAACCTATGTTAACAATGTTTCAAAGCAAAGTAATTGGTAATTTTAAAGTTTTAAAATTTTTGAAACTGAGCCCCATGGAAATGCTAATATGACAGGCCCTGTTCTCCTGCATATTTAAAGTTTTTTAATCCATTTTTTTTTAAATCATGTCTCATTCTTTCAGATCATTGTTTAAATCATTTATTCTATATCATGTAGTTTTGTCTTGAAGGACTGCTGATCGCAACATTGTGCACTGCTTGCTGTGCCAAAAGCCCCAGGACACCCTCGCTGTTCCTCTGGCCTGGGTGTGCATGGAAGAGCAGCCGAGGTGCAGAAAGCCAAGGCTTGGGGCAGAGAGTGGGTCCGCAACAACAGGACCTGGGACTACAACCAGCTGTGTGTGCTCCTGCCTGACACACACGCTCAGGTCACCATGGTCAAGGAGCTTCTTCAGCGGGGTTTTTTTTATCATGAACCGGCCCCGGGAGTCTGACAGTGACCTGGATGAAGAAGCTGCCTCTGCTGATGCTCCGTCTGATCTTACTCAAACGTAAGAGCAATGGTTAAACGCTTAAGCTGAAATTCTTACATGTTAATGCTTTTCTTACTTAGTATTTTTATCAATAACTTCAATAATAGATAGATAGATGGATAGATGGATAGATGGATAGATGGATGGATAGATGGATAGATGGATAGATGGATAGATGGATAGATAGATAGATAGATAGATAGATAGATAGATAGATAGATAGATAGATAGATAGATGCCTTTATTCATCCCCACAGGGGAAATTCAGATGTCCAGCAGCATAAAGTGTGTGTAGACTACCAACAAGCATTCTCACTGCAATACACTCATAAAAACACAGATGATAACAGTTAAAAAGACAAAATAAGAAATGTGCAAATAATGTGCCATAATTAAACAAACAAATACTGCATTTCACAAACAAACTCGATCTGCTTTGCAAAGGAAAACTCGACTCGCAAACTAACAGAAAGCAATGTGCAGATACAAAGGTCAATCTGAGCGAAAATGCAGAGTAACAAATATGTATATTTTTTTTTACAAATATAAATAAATGAGCCTAGATCATATTTCACAAATAAATACAAACCATCCTACAAATTGCTTGTAACCTGTGAACGAACCAAACCTAGTGCATACAAATGCATATCTGTCTGTTATGATTGTTAGACACTTGGCTTTTTATGAGATCTCTCGGCTCAATTTTCTCACAAATGCAGTTGAGCAACTTCTTCTTCTAAAACAGTAGATGGCGCTAAGATATGGGATTAATTTAGCGCTAGTCTCCGGGAGAAGCACTGATTTGAAATGCGTGCTTGCCTTTGCATACAGCTGAGGAAAATGAGCAGTGAACAGGTGAGTTTCTATCTTACTGTATCTATAATTTACCTTTCTGAGGTTTTCTTTTGCAAAATGTTATTACATAGCTAGACAGAAATCCACATTAGCACTTAGTAGCACTTCACTCTCTCTAGGATAAAGGAATCTATAAACTGAAAACATTCATTGCTGTATTTGTCTAAGTGATAGTGGGTTGTGTGGCCCATCACTGGGCCAAACCAATTTTGCTATGTGGGATGTGCATGTAAACATATCCAGTCTCTGCGGAATTGCCAGTTATGGCGGTCTTTCCAATTAACGCTACATGTGTCTTGGATAGATCAACACAATCTCTTGAAAGTGCGCATCTATACCACGAATGTTATTTTTCGTGCCAATTATACACCAAAAATGGTTTAAGCGTGCATATGCATTAACTGAAAACCCCTTGGGTAGAATTAGGGTGGGGAGTGCATGCGTATTACACACCATAAACTGTGTAGCATATGCACGCTAAAACTATTGTTGGTGTATAAATGGCACAAGAAATAACATTCGTTGTATAGATACGCACTTTCATGAGATCAGGCTCAATAGATAAAATGGGCTAATGTAGAAAAAAAAAAAAGTAATTCTGAGATGAATATATTGTGGAAATCCTGCTTTTTTGTCATTAAGGGAAATCTGTCTCACTTACAAATTTGACTGGAAAATCCTAAATGTTTTTTTCCCACCCTTTTGTATTTATTCCATTGCATATTCAGGGGTGACCGATTGATAAGCAGACATGGCACTTATGACTAGATGTAACTTTTATACTTTGCAGTAAAAATGGCTCTCATACTGACTTCGTCCTATCAGTGCGGCTCTCATGGAAAAAAAAAAAAAAAAAAAGTGAAGACCACTGCTGTAGACCATCTGCCACATGCACTAATGTAATGAACGATCTGATGTAAAGTGTTGTGCAAAACAATGTAAAACTACAAGGTTCTGTTTAGAAAAGTCTTTATTACAGATATTTGACAACCGTTTCAGTAGAAGTTCAGGAGTCTTCAGAAGAATCACTAATCTACAAGAAAGCATAAAATGGGCTGTAAATGTCCTGATCATCCGGTCAGGCTTTATTTTTGTGATATGACCAACTCACTTTACAAGATTACATTACAAAACTGTAGCATGACATCGTTCATGTTAGCTTATAGTAGGATGATCAATAATTAGCCATTAATTTAATAATTTGATCTTGCTGTTCTTGTCGTCCTCCGACACCTGAAAGAATAAACAGATTTAGTTGATCTGCAGTGTGTGTCAGTCTGAGTTTTTGATTGTGATCACATCACCTCAATCACAGCAGAACATGATCACGTCATTGAGAGCGGTGTCGTCTCCGCTTCCCTGTGACTCTTCTACACGGGTCTGTAAGCCACAGATTCCTCTTCCCTCACAAGTTGGACTCCAGTGGCCCCAGTCTCCCCAGTCTCCCCAGCGGCTCAAGGGTGGGCGGGAACCCTCCAGCTCATGACCTCCACTGCATCGGAACCTGAAAAAATTAAATAAATCAGATGTGACAATATTGTGATATGTAATTGTGCGGTCGGATTGAATATTGTCACATGCAGCAACCACAATCTGGAACAGCAGCACGACTGCGAGTGTGATATTAACTTAACTATTGATAGGGGAAAACTGAGTCCTTAAATAGCAAAATAACCAGGATGGGTATAAGAGATGTGAGAGGTATACACTGGGTAAAAGATGTTATAACTTCTAGCACCACACACACACTCACCTGATGTTGTTCGCGGCCGTATCATCTCCAGATCCTTGGGAAGATTCAACTTTCAGCTGGAAAGCTTTCAAGTATCCAGAGGGACACCATTTGTCTTCTCCCCACACACCCCACCTGAAGAAAACAGAGGTTGCCTGATCAAATCAATAATTATTCAAGAAAATCCTAAATTTACTCTACTTAATGCAAGAATTGGTAATAATCTGAGTCCATTACTTTCCTACGTTGGACTCAATGTGGCCCAAAAGTCCTTTAGACTGAAGGTTTTTGGACCGATCGACACAGTAAAGACTAATCCCATTGAGCGCTGTATCATCACCACTAACTGATCCTTCCACCTTAAAACAACAAGACAATCTTCCATTTGAAAGTAAACACTAACCCAACACTTAATAACATTTATCTTCATGCTCTTTAGTATTACACAGACACTTTAAAAATCTTAAGTTCCCTGGAGAAACCTGGAATTAAATGACAAACAGCAACTCCACAGTTGTGAAGCGTTGAATCACTCATTCACCCCCATATTAGCAAAATAGAGTCAATGCCCAACTTACCTTCAGACGAAACCCTGCGGCGTAACTTCCACTTGGACAAAACTTCTTTTCCCCCCACGATCCCCACGGCCCTCCGTTCGTCACCTTCAGCTCAGATCTGTAAGGTCGGTCAGACTGACCGCTCACATGCCCAATAATGGCCAGCAGTGAAAACATCATGGAAAAGAAGTGATGCATTGCTACAACACTGGCCTGAATACTGACAGTTAGATTAATTTATAGATAGACAATCTGAGAGAACGATAAAGCAGAGACAGAACCATAACATTCTCAAGTTTATTAAGGAAGAAGCCTCATATTTATACACAAGATTAAGCAGAATCATTAACCATGATGTCCTTTCCATCCAATCATAGTCCTCAAAGATCAACCCCTACCATATTTGGCATATTAAGAAATTATGTTTTATTAACAAAGTTCGAGAGGAGCACGTTCAGATAATCAAACCTAATTAAACACATGTGGAGCACATTCAGTTAATCAACCCAATCAATGAGTTAAGAGGTATATACCCAGCAAACAAAACACGTATGTTAAAACACATAGTAATGGTAATTTGAGTAACAAGGAAAAGATACAGAGGGAGAAAACAATAAGAGAAAATGTAGAAGCAATACAGGATTGAAAGTGCCATAAATATGATGTGTGAATTAAATAATGTAATAACACCAGGGAATGATCAAATATTGTATGATAAAAAAAAATTAAATGACAAGAATAAAGAAATATTATTACAATTATATAATAAGGTATGGGAAGTGGGGTGTTTGCCAAAACAGTGGAAAGAATCAACTATTGTCTCCATATGTAAACCTGGTAAGGATCCGAGTTTGGCAGAAAGTTATAGACCGATTGCTTTAACTTCACATGTAGGGAAAATTATGGAAAAAATGATAAATTAAAGATTAAAGTATTATTTAGAGACAAAGTAACTATTTAAGGATTACCAGAGCGGCAGTGGTGGTAAGTAACGAAGTAAAAATACTTCGTTACTTTACTTAAGTATTTTTTTCGGGGATCTGTACTTTACTTGAGTATATTTTATTTGCATCTACTTTTACTCTAACTCCACTACAATATTAAAGACAAAGTTTACTTTTTACTCCGTTACATTTCCCCATGCCCGCTCCAAGTATTTATTACACTGGCTTTCCAAACCAATGAAAAACTTGGTTTTATTTGGAAAAAAAGTACGCGCGAGCTCTTTGCCAGCATACGCTCACATAGCAGTTAGTTCGCCATTGTGGAAGATGACCGCAGAAACTGGTGAAGGTGCAGCTCTGCCCAGCAATGATCCTGAGATTCCCGCTTACCTTGTATCTTGCACATCTTCTGTTTGATGCAGCTAATGTTATGGAACATGTCTATTGCAGAGCTGCCAACTCTCACTCATTCAGTGTGAGACTCACGCAATTGACACTTTCCACAAGCTCTCACGACACACATCCATTTTCTCACGCAGAGAAAAATCGTGAAGCATAGAGGACATTGACACTGACAGACAAGAAAGAGAAGGTTACTTTTGATATAAAACAAATTCTCAGCTCTCAGATTCTGTCCATTTTATTACGAAATTCAAACAATAAATACCGTTTTGGAGCTTTTAAATGTGACGTGACAGATAGCTAGCGCCTGCTATGGGGTGCCGTTAATCTCTTTACTACTAGTTAATTGTAAATAAACACAAATTAACAATAATAGGTAGCCTATGTTGAAAGATACAGTACAACTTCCCGAAATGTATATCGTACATAATATATATATATATATATATATATATATATATATATATATATATATATATATATATATATATATATATATATATATATATATATAATATCAATAAATCAGTGTTTTTCAACCGCGGAAAGAGGTCAATAAAACAGCTGGAGAACAATGTCACATAACGTTACATTTACCTCAGGGAAAAAAAAAAACATTTAATGACCATAGCACGTTAATTGGCTAGAAAAATTAGTATTTTATAATATATTTAATATTAGTATAAATTAGTATTTTGCTAAATATGTGCACTATATATTTATTATATTTTTACTTATAAGCTATCATTAAAATATTATAAAGTTGTTATAATAAAAATCACATGTATTTTTAACATTTAATAATACCAGCTGACAGGGCTCTCTAGCCTATATTTACAGAATTAGGTGAGATTTTCTTAATTTAAAAATTAACATGTATCTACTGTACCAAATATTTATCAAAATGAATCTATATTGAATCAAGATTGGAATCAAACCACAATAATTGAATTGAAATTGTAAAATTTGTATCAAAGAATGGCCTACCAGTCATTGCACCATAATATGCTGTCACTAAACTTAATGAAATTGTTTAAAATTGATGCAAGGTACTTCATTGTCTCTTATGATTGCAAATCTAACAAATTCTTAATTGCAGTATCTAATAATTTGTTCAATTAAAACATTGCATATCACTCCCAAAACAATTGATCTGTTTAATTATTGATATTTACAGTTTGAATATTTACTTTTTACTTTCGGTACTTAAGTACGTTTTAAATCGGATACTTTTGTACTTTTACTCAAGTGATGTTTGAATGGAGGACTTTCTACTTTTACTGGAGTCATTTTTTATTTAGGTATATATACTTTTACTCGAGTATAATTTTTGAGTACTTTTACCACCCCTGCAGAGCGGATTTAGAAAGGGACGAAGCACAATAGATCCGGATATATGTTTAGAGAGTGAAAGTAGAAAAGCTCAAATTAATAAAGTAAGTATCTGTATTTTTGGATGTAGAGAAGGAATACGACATGTTGTGGAAACAAGGACTAATGATGAATATTTTTCAGATGGGAATAAAAGGGAGAATGTATAGTTGGATCTTTTTAACGGATTGGTGGATCACAATAAAAATAGGGAAATAATTTAGTACAAAGTATTTAGTGGAAAATGAAGCTCCTCAAGGAAGTATAGTGAGTCCAGTTCTGTTTTCAGTTATGATGAATGAAGTGTTTAGTAAAGTTGACAGATCTATAAGTGTTGCATTATTTGCAGATGTCGGTGTTATGTGGGAAAAGGGAAGAAATATACAATATATAATGAGGAAAATACTAGAGGCAATAGGGAAAGTAGTGTTGGGGAATGTAATGGGGTTTTAGGTTTTCAGTGGCAAAGACCAAAGTCTGTTTTTCACAAAGGAAAAATCAAGAACAGATTCAATTTAAACTATATGAAAGAAATGTAGAGAGAGTGAACTGTTTTAAGTATATCGGGATATGGTTTGACAAGGTTTCTGATAAAAACATGTGATATGATGAAGATGATCATGTGATGTAGATGATCATGTGATCTTCTGTTGATCTGCTGTAATACTGATGATCTCCAGCAGAGAGAGACACTGATCTGTGTGAGAAACTGAAGTGTGTGTCTTCAGATTCATGATACAGATTTAGTCTTCAAGAAACATCTAGACTTAATATGATGGCAGATTATTGAGAGTTTGTCCAAAAAAATGAAGTGTAAAGATGAACAGTTGGAGTATTTTTTAAAAGGCCAAAAGTGTCTCTGCACTAGGTACAAAAAAACTTCCCTCTCAGCGCCTTTTGGACAAAAATGGCCCCATTGAAACCCATTAAAACTGCATTTTTTTTATCCCAGGGCCATTTAACTATAAACTTGCAAAAGCGTCTTTTGTGTGAGAGCTGACTCACATTAACATGAATGTGAGCCATTAGAACAGGCCAACTACACACAATGAGCTTTATTTTGATAAAAAAAAAACACATGAAAAAAAAAGCTTGAGATTTTTACTGAGTTACAAAGAAAAAAACTGTTAAAAAATGTAAAAGAAAGAAAAGAAAAAGGACTGCATGCACACCATCCTCTGATGCCATTAGCACAAACCAGTTTTCCAGATAGCCCTAGCCCGATCCATGATGGCCCATTCTCTCCAGTGCAGGGGCTCCTGTAACGCTGCGACCTCTTTGGTTATGTCTTCTGGATGCTGCGATGGAATTGGCTAGTTTGAATACACACTCAGGGTATTTTCTGATATCTTTGGTCTGCTGGGGAGAAATAGCCACAGTTTGTCTTAATTCAGTGGAGGACATCTTTGCTTTGACTTCACTGGATACTTTTGCTTGACTGCTGTTGCAATGGCTAAACAAGCTCAGAAAATGTAAGGCTTGTGTTTTTGTTTCTTAACTGTATGTGCTTGTGTTATTTGTGTTTCATTCAGAGGATGTTTCCTTCATTTTGAGAATTATTTTATTCAAGAATAATCATTTGAGGTCAGAGGTCATTGTGGTTACATTTGAATTGGGGTTTTTATCTCACCTTTGATGTGGTTTAAGACAAACCAATTTTGCATAAAATAAAAAGAACAAACCTATGTTAACAATGTTTCAAAGCAAAGTAATTGGTAATTTTAAAGTTTTAAAAGTTTTGAAACTGAGCCCCATGGAAATGCTAATATGACAGGCCCTGTTCTCCTGCATATTTAAAGTTTTTTAATCCATTTTTTTTTAAATCATGTCTCATTCTTTAAGATTATTGTTTAAATAATTTATTCTATATCATGTAGTTTTGTCTTGAAGGACTGCTGATCGCAACATTGTGCACTGCTTGCTGTGCCAAAAGCCCCAGGACACCCTCGCTGTTCCTCTGGCCTGGGTGTGCATGGAAGAGCAGCCGAGGTGCAGAAAGCCAAGGCTTGGGGCAGAGAGTGGGTCCGCAACAACAGGACCTGGGACTACAACCAGCTGTGTGTGCTCCTGCCTGACACACACGCTCAGGTCACCATGGTCAAGGAGCTTCTTCAGCGGGGTTTTTTTTATCAAGAACCGGCCCCGGGAGTCTGACAGTGACCTGGATGAAGAAGCTGCCTCTGCTGATGCTCCGTCTGATCTTACTCAAACGTAAGAGCAATGCTTAAACGCTTAAGCTGAAATTCTTACATGTTAATGCTTTTCTTACTTAGTATTTTTATCGATAGATAGATAGATAGATAGATAGATAGATAGATAGATAGATAGATAGATAGATAGATAGATAGATAGATAGATAGATAGATAGATAGATAGATAGATAGATGGATGGATAGATAGATAGATAGATGCCTTTATTCATCCCCACAGGGGAAATTCAGATGTCCAGCAGCATAAAGTGTGTGTAGACTACCAACACTGCACGGCTAACCTGCTCCGGGGCAGGTTAAAGGTGCTCAAAGCGGTGTCACACGTTTTTTAGGCCAAAATTTTTTTTGTCACATACAACAAACATCTCCTCACTATCCGCTAGCTGCCTGTCAGAAAGAGCTTTATTGCCAAGTGTGCTTGCACACACAAGGAATTTGTTTTGGTACTGAGGCTTCCAGTGGACATATACAGATACAAATACAACAAGAAACATAATACTACAAATTATAAGAATAAAAATAAAAATATAAATATATGAGAATAAAAGTATCACAGTTGGGTTTAGTCAGAGTAGACATTTTCAGATTTACAGATTATGAACAGATTATGAACTATGAACATATTTACAGTGTTTTGAATATTATAAATAAAAAAAATCTACATATAAGTGTCACCTGAGTTGTAGGATATTGCACTAAACAGTGGGAGTATTGCACTTAAGGCGTATGGCTTGGGAGATATGTTAACAGTTCAGAAGGGAAATGGCCTGTGGGAAGAAACTGTTCCTGTGCCGAGATGTTTTTGTGGCCAGTGATCTGAATCGCCGTCTTGACGGTAACAGTTCAAACAGGAGGTGTCCAGGGTGAGTGGAGTCTGTGATGATTTTACCTGCTCTCTTCCTCACTCTGGAAGAGTACAGGTCCTGGAGGGTTGGCAGGGGGGCACCAATGATCCTCTCCACAGTCCAGACTGTCCGTTGTAGTCTCCTGATGTCTGATTTGGTAGCTGAACCAAACCAGACAGTGATGGAAGTGCATAAAACAGACTCAATGACGGCTGAGTAGAACTGAATCAGCAGCTCCTGTGGCAAGTTGAACTTCCTCAGCTGGCGAAGGAAGTACAGTCTCTGCTGGGCTTTTTTCACGATGGAGTCAATGTGATTGTCCCACTTCAGGTCCTGAGAGATGATAGTGCCCAGGAACCTGAATGACTCCACTGCTTCCACAGTGCTGTTCATGATGGTGAGTGGGGGGAGTGCTGGGCTGTTCCTCCTGAAGTCCACGATCATCTCCACTGTTTTGAGCGTGTTCAGCTCAAGGTTGTTATAACTGCACCAGACAGCCAGCTGTTCAACCTCCAGTCTGTCAGCAGATTCGTCACCGTTTCGGATGAGACCGATGACAGTGGTGTCGTCGGCAAATTTCAGGAGCTTGACAGAGGGGTCTTTAGAAGTGCAGTCATTAGTGTACAGGGAGAAGAGCAGTGGGAAGAGAACGCACCCTTGAGGGGCGCCAGTGCTGGTGGTGAGAGTCCTGGATGTGTGTTTCCCCAGTCTCACTCGCTGCTGCCGGTTCGTCAGGAAGCTGGTGATCCACTGACAGATCGAGGATGGTATGGAGAGCTGGGTCAGTTTGGCTGTGAGAAGACCAGGCATGATGGTATTGAAGGCCGAACTGAAGTCCACAAAGAGGATCCTTGCATAAGTCCCAGGTCTGTCAAGATGTTGCAGGATATAATGCAGTCCCATGTTGACTGCATCATCCACAGACCTGTTTGCTCTGTAAGCAAACTGAAAGGGATCCAGCAGGGGTCCAGTGATGTCCTTCAGGTGGGCCAACACCAGTCTTTCAAACGACTTCATGACCACAGACGTGAGAGCGACAGGTCTGTAGTCATTAAGTCCAGTGATTTTGGGTTTTTTGGGGACCGGAATGATAGTGGAGCGTTTGAAGCAGCAGGGAACTTCACACTGCTCCAATGATCTATTGAAGATCTGCGTGAAGACCGGGGCCAGTTGGTCAGCGCAGGCTTTTAAACAAGCAGATGAGATGCCGTCTGGGCCTGAGGCTTTCCTAGTCTTCTGTTTTTTGAAGACTCGGCTCACGTCCTCCACACAGACCTTAAGCTCAGGTTGGATGGCAGGAGGGGGGAGTAATGGGAGTGCAGGAGGTGATGGTGAATGTGTGAAGTGCAGGTCAGAGCGGTGTGAATGAGGGCTTTTCAAACCTGCAATAAAATGAGTTTAAATCATCAGCCAGGTGTTGATTGTCCACAGATCGGGGGGATGGTGACCTGTAGTTGGTGATGTTCCTCAGGCCATTCCAGACTGAAGATGGGTCGTTGGATGAAAACTGGTTTTTCAGTTTTTCAGAGTAGCTTCTTTTAGCAACTCTGATCTCCTTTGTCAGTCTGTTTCTGGCCTGGTTATACAAGATTTTATCCCCACTTCTGTAGGCATCCTCTTTGGCATGACGAAGGTGTTTGAGTTTCCCAGTAAACCATGGTTTATCATTAGTAAATGATAAGAATGTCCTGGTAGGAATGCATGTATCCTCACAGAAACTTATATATGATGTTACAGTATCTGTTAGCTCATCCAGATCGTTGGTAGCAGCTTCAAAAACAGTCCAATCAGTGCAATCAAAGCAGGCCTGTAGATCCTGCTCTGCTTCATTAGTCCATCTTTTTACAGTCCTTATTACAGGTTTAGCTGATTTCAGTTTCTGCCTGTAGGTCGGTATGAGATGAACCAAACAGTGATCAGAGAGCCCCAAAGCTGCTCGTGAAACAGAGTGATACGCATTTTTTATTGTGGTGTAACAGTGGTCCAGTATATTACTGTCTCTGGTGGGACATGTAACGTGCTGTCTGTATTTTGGTAGTTCACAGGAAAGATTTGCTTTGTTAAAATCCCCAAGAATGATTAAAAGAGAGTCAGGATACCTCTGTTCTGTTTCAGCTATTTGTTCAGCCAGCTGTTGTAGCGCCGCGCTCACGCACGCGTCTGGAGGGATGTAAACATTCACAAGAATGAAAGAGGAAAACTCCCGAGGCGAGTAGAAAGGTTTACAGTTTATGAAATGTGCCTCTAAATTAGGAGAGCACATCTTCTTCAGTGTTGTTACATCTGAACACCAACTTTCGTTAATGTAGAAACACAATCCACCACCTCTTGTTTTCCCCGTTAGCTCCGCGATGCGATCCGCTCTGAACAGCTGGAAGCCCGGCAGATGTATTGCGTTGTCCGGTATGGCTTCACTCAGCCAGGTTTCAGTGAAGCACAGAGCAGTAGAGTTTAAAAAATCCTTGTTAGTGCGGGTAAGGAGAAGTTCATCCGTTTTGTTAGGAAGGGATCGGAGGTTCGCGAGATGAATACTGGGGAGTGCAGTGCGGAGACCGCGCTCGCGGAGTTTAACGAGCGCGCCTGCACGCTTCCCGCGTTTGCGTCTGAACGCGCGTTTGAACAACAACGGTGCCCCACCGACGAGAATGTCAAGCAAGACGTCCGAATAATCAAAAACTGTAGAAAAGTTATCCGGTGTGTGTTTCCTAATGTCCAGTAGTTCGTCTCTGGTGAAACTGATAGGAAAAGAATGATTAAACGCAGAACAAACGAACAAAAACAACACAATAGCTGGAGAGCTCCGCTGTGAGCAAAGAAACATATAGGTGACGTAACTAATTCCCAGTGTTTGTTGCAATGGCTTTACATTTTCTTTCAAATCCTGTGGACATCTCAGCGCAAATTGTTAGACGAGCACATCGTAGAAAAAGAGTTTTTCCCCCTGCCTTTCCTGATAGTTACTTGTATGAAAGATACAGATTTTCTGCGGAAGGAATATCTTATCTTTGCGAACTTCTTGAGCCGCACATAAATAATTTAACACGTCGAATTCATGCACTTACTGTACCATAAATGATATTGCGTTGCGTTTTTTTGCAAGTGGTAGCCTACATACTTGCACGATCGGTGATGCACAGAATCTAAGGGAAAACACGGTTTGTCGAACCATTCGCAAGGTGGTCCTCGCTCTGCAGGAGTACATTAATAGTTTAATAGTGTTCCCCAGACATTTATTGACCATGTCCATAAGAGAGGGTTTTTATAAAATTGCCGGTAAAATATATTGATAGGGTGACATCACGTTTTTTTTTTCTTTCAAAAAGCAAATTTTACAAATGTACTATATAATACAGTACATGTTAAGGATTATTTTAATCTTATGATAGGATTCCCTATAGAGTCATTGGAGCAATAGCCTGCACACATGTTGCAATCTCCACTTCTCTAGGAGAACATGAGGCAGATTATGTTAATAGAAAGTCTTTTCACAGCCTTAATGTTCAGGTAGAGATTATGTGAACATGTGAAATTATTATTTTCTGTGAGATGAATCTTTAAATTAATAGTAAAATTAACAGATAACAATCTACTTTCCGTGAGTATGTTGTGTCAGCGCTTTGAGGAAAGCTAGTTAAATTTGGTACAGTACAAAACACTGTTAATTTGAATTGGGACAACAAAACCTACACAATAACCCCCTATCATGACCCTCATGTGTCAGTAAAACCATAGTAAAAGTTAGAGATGATCTTTGGCATCCTAAAGGCACGTTTCAACTGTCTTCGGCGCTTAAAGTGTAAATTGCAGGTAAAACTTTTCACGAAGATAATGCAATGTGCTTACTAAACATAAAGATAAGAACCGCCTACCATTATTTTTTATGTTTTTAATACCAAAATGCCGAATATAATATGAAAAGTTGGTACGTTTTACAGTGCTTTTAAGCACGCCCCCTCCTTTCCACTAGGCTGGGCGTGACGTCATAACAGGGACTCCAAGCTTTTACTGTCTATGCTACAAGCTGGAGTCAGGTTATATTGGAGACCTAGCTAGCAAAAATGGTTAACTATTGTGTTTGTGCGGGATGTACGAATACATCAAAAACGGGGGAGAGGCTCCACAAGTTCCCAAGGACAAACGGCTGATTCGTGCCTGTAAGTGTAAGCATAACTTACCCGAGGTAGAGCTTAGATCGGGCCCAAAACATCAAGCAAGATGCCCGGCCCGGCCCAGCACATTAACTGTAATTATGAGCCCGAGCCCGGTTTAAACCCGACTATTTTTTTAATACGTGGGTCGTTATAACTGACGTGCTCAACTACTTTCTTATATTACTTTCTCCCGACCGCAACATTTATGTTTTGTCCCGCTCCAACCCGCAAAAATACTTTTTTTCTGCACCTCCAAATACTTTCAAGTTAGCCTACGTGTCGCCACCATACACATCAGCATACATGCTCCTGATCAATTATTTGTAATAAAGCATTAACACACAAACCACTGTTATAACATAAAGCAAGCGGGCTACTGCGTGCATGGTTTGGCATGACTGCGCGCAAAGTGCAATCCCATAATAATTCCTAAAAATCTGACATCAGTTCACAGAGATCTCGCACATCTCTGTTATTATCAATGAAGCTTTCATAATATATACACTATGTTTGTTATAATTAGAGGATTTGCCAGCAAACAGAATTCAGCACTGAACAAAAAGTCAGTTTTGAGCTTCGTAAATGCTTCTGATTGGCCATTATTGCGTTCAAGAAATCAACACATATGGCTGTGATTGGCTACATCGCTCATCGCTGCAGATATGTTAGAAATAGAAACTCTGCCTGTAAACCGTTTCTATTTTGTTTTAGTTGTTCTTGCTTTTCTGCAACAGATGAATAGAAATCTATTAGTTTTTATGTTTTATTCATAGATATTTCTAGTTTGCGGGAGTCCCGCAAATCGTTTTATTCTCCCTCAACCCGCACACACAAAGTGAATGCATTACCGCCCGCGCTCCCTGTTATGACGTCATCACACAGTTACGGTAAAAAACACGCTACCTTTGAAGAAACCCCAATAAATGTTATTTTAACGCATTTTAAGACAGAAATTTTTAAATATATACATATTGAGCACTTTAATTTACACATTAATTGGTTGTGGTGGTTAACCTGCGATTTACACTTTAAGAGTCACCAGAGTGGGCATCACAGATAGTGTCTGCATGTGCCATTCTGCACAATATAGCCACAATAGAAAGAAGCCAAAACCACCACAGAAAGCTTCTCCCCGATGAAACTGACCCGAACACACTTGACCACCCAGCTGGTGCAAATGTAGTTGCAATCACCATACAATATTACACTTAATAAAAGCACATTGAAACTGCAGATAGGTCTCAAACTGTTTTATTGGTTTTGTGGGATGGGGGGAGAAAGAAAGCAATAGAAAGTTGCATTAATAAATATTCATGCTAAAGTGTTACTTGGTTAAATAAGTTAACATGCTGAGATCAGTTTAAATGTTGCATTTATTTTTTAAATGTGGAGCCTCCTCAGCTCACAGTCAGGCTCCTTTAGTGTGCAGTCTAGCTCTATAGGCTGCTTTAGTGTGCAGTCTAGCTCTATAGGCTCCTTTAGTGTGCAGTCTAGCTCTATAGGCTCCTTTAGTGTGCAGTCTAGCTCTATAGGCTCATTTAGTGTGCAGTCTATCTCTATAGGCTCCTTTAGTGTGCAGTCTAGCTCTATAGGCTCCTTTAGTGTGCAGTCTAGCTCTATAGGCTCCTTTAGTGTGCAGTCTAGCTCTGTAGGGTCCTTTAGTGTGCAGTCTAGCTCTATAGGCTCCTTTAGTGTGCAGTCTAGCTCCATAGGCTCCTTTAGTGTGCAGTCTTGCTCCATAGGCTCCTTTAGTGTGCAGTCTAGCTCTATAGGCTCCTTTAGTGTGCAGTCTAGCTCTATAGGCTCCTTTAGTGTGCAGTCTATCTCTATAGGCTCCTTTAGTGTGCAGTCTAGCTCTATAGGCTCCTTTAGTGTGCAGTCTAGCTCTATAGGCTCCTTTAGTGTGCAGTCTAGCTCTATAGGCTCCTTTAGTGTGCAGTCTAGCTCTATAGGCTCCTTTTGTAAAGGGCCCTGACTGAGTCTGTTTCCACCTGAAACATAAGTCCACCACAAACATGATCATTACAAGTTTTTTGGGAGGCTAATCAACTCACAAAAAGTTCCTTGACAAACACCTGTAATATATGTCAAGGGTTTTAAATCCTTACCTTGTTCACATTTCTTTTGAAGCCTGTTGAGGTAGAGGCTTCAGTTTCTGGGACAGGTTGTGAAATATCCTACAATAAAAGAGATGTGTAACTTGGGCCAGTCCCTGTTTTATGCCACACATTCAAATGTTTGCCTTAATAAAAAGCCCAGTGCATTCACCTCAGCAACTGTCCCAGAACACAGACAGAGTGTCTTCATCATTTCCTCCTCCCTGATAAATAAAAGTAGGCCAATATGTTTCTGGTGTTCTGTCTGCTGCATACTGACCTCTGTGTGGGAGACTGTGTGTGTGTGCTGGCTTCAACAGGGACACTGCATTTCCCTCTACTGCAGAACATACAGTCAGCCATATTTAAAACTTAAAATAGTAATGTATCGCACACGTACCCAGTGTTACTTGCTTAGAGGAGCCGGCACCAGGGTCAGATTGTACAGCACCTGTAATCCCATCCATAATCGGCCGTCCCTTATTCCTATCAGAGCCAACTCAGTGTATTCTGGAGGAGTGGCCCTCCACTGGTTTTCTGAATTTCACTCTTTTTTCGGTTTGCCTCAAACAAGTGTTAATAAAAAAAATAATAAAAGGTTGTGTGTAAATACTTACTAGGCTACTTTGAATTATATTTTTATATTTTGTCTTTATCAGCTGCCAAGAACGTTTGGAGTTGCATCTAAAAATCAATAATATCTTTATTAGTATATACATGCACATTTTTTTATATATTATAAAAATATAGGCTATATTTCACACACACATACATTCATAGCCTATATATACACATCATTTTACATGAATAAAGAACGTATTTATTTAGCTTACACATTAACACAATCAGCAATCTTTCTCCAACAGTCTTCTCTTGCTTTGGCAGCAGAGACCGTATTGTTTCGAGCTTGTAATACATATTTAAATTAATCGTAATTCTGAATGATTATCTCTTGCTCCTCCGCGGAAAGAAAATATCGCTCTCGCTCTATCCATATCGAACGCGATTGGTTGTTCGGTGCCAACGTCACTTTGGTATGTGCACGCGCTCGTGGAGTAATCATAGCTTAAGATCAAAGTCTGAGTTGACAGAGAAAGTTGATGAGCTGCGTCATGGTACCAATAAAGCCTGATTGCATCGGTTTGGTTTTGTCAACTCAAAACTAATCCTCTAACTCCGAGTTTGTTCAGCTACCTTCATGGTACAGGCCCCTGTTCTAATGGCTCACATTCATGTTAATGTGAGTCAGCTCTCACACAAAAGATGCTTTTGCAAGTTTATAGTTAAATGGCCCTGGGATAAAAAAAAAGCAGTTTTAATAGGTTTCAAAGGGGCCATTTTTGTCCAAAAGGCGCTGAGAGGGAAGTTTTTTTGTACCTAGTGCAGAGACGCTCGGCTTGCATTGTTCATGTTTTAATTTGTTTATGTTCATGAGTTCATATTTCTAAATCAAGTCAGAACTTTACTTTGTATCTGTTCACTTTTGGATGCAATAAAACTGCACTTGGGTTCAGTTCAACTCGCCTACAGGAGAGTTTACAAATATATTCTTTACAAATATTCACTTAAATTGCATCTTTGTTTATTTTCACATTGTTTTTCATCTTTCAAATGATATAAATCAGCAAAAGAGAGAAATGTGTCTGGACTGAACGAGAGATCTGTTATGATGGTCATGGTGAGAGTTAAAGATCAGACATGAGCTTTCCAAACACGAATCTGCTGAAAACATGATGTACAGTAAGCTTTATATTCATGGATTACACGACAGAAGAATCTTAAAACAGTAAACGTACGAAAAGCTGGATTTGACAATCATAGTCGGTTTTGAAAACTTAATAACAATAAGTTTTTTGTCGAACCATATCCCGAGATACTTAAAACAGTTCACTCTCTCTGGTCTTTGCCACTGAAAACCTAAAACCCCATTACATTCCCCAACACTACTTTCCCTATTGCCTCTAGTATTTTCATCATTATATATTGTATAATGTATAATATATTGTATAACTTCCCTTTTCCCACATAACGCCGACATCTGCAAATAATGCAACACTTATAGATCTATCAACTTTACTAAACACTTCATTCATCATAACTGAAAACAGAACTGGACTCACTATACTTCCTTGAGGAGCTTCATTTTCCACAAAATACTTTGTACTAAATTCTTTCCCTATTTTTATTGTGATCCACCAATCCGTTAAAAAGATCCAACTATACATTCTCCCTCTTATTCCCATCTGAAAAATATTCATCATTAGTCCTTGTTTCCACAACATGTCGTATGCCTTCTCTACATCCAAAAATACAGATACTTACTTTATTAATTTGAGCTTTTCTACTTTCACTCTCTAAACATATATCCGGATCTATTGTGCTTCGTCCCTTTCTAAATCCGCTCTGGTAATCCTTTAATAGTTCCTTTGTCTCTAAATAATACTTTAATCTTTCATTTATCATTTTTTTCATAATTTTCCCTACATGTGAAGTTAAAGCAATCGGTCTATAACTTTCTGCCAATCTCGGATCCTTACCAGGTTTACATATGGAGACAATAGTTGATTCTTTCCACTGTTTTGGCAAACACCCCACTTCCCATACCTTATTATATAATTGTGATAATATTTCTATATTCTTATAATTTAAATTTTTTATCATACAATAACTTATTTGATCATTCCCTGGTGTTGTTTTTCCTGATTTTCTTACATTATTCAATTTGCACATCATATTTATGCCACTTTCAATGTCCCCATCATCCTGTATTGCTTCTACATTTTCTCTTATTGTTTTCTCCCTCTGTATCTTTTCCTTGTTACTCAAATTACCATTACTGTGTATTTTAACATACGTTTTTTGTTTGCTGGGTATATACCTCTTTACTCATTGATTGGGTTGATTAACTGAATGTGCTCCACATGTGTTTAATTAGGTTTGATTATCTGAACGTGCTCCTCTCGAACTTTGTTAATAAAACATAATTTCTTAATATGCCAAATATGGTAGGGGTTGATCTTTGAGGACTATGATTGGATGGAAAGGACATCATGGTTAATGATTCTGCTTAATCTTGTGTATAAATATGAGGCTTCTTCCTTAATAAACTTGAGAATGTTATGGTTCTGTCTTTGCTTTATCGTTCTCTCAGATTGTCTGTCTAAAAATGAATCGAATTGTCAGTATTCAGGCCAGTGTTGTAGCAATGCATCACTTCTTTTCCATGATGTTTTCACTGCTGGCCATTATTGGGCATGTGAGCGGTCAGTCTGACCGACCTTACAGATCTGAGCTGAAGGTGACGAACGGAGGGCCGTGGGGATCGTGGGGGGAAAAGAAGTTTTGTCCAAGTGGAAGTTACGTCGGAGGGTTTAGTCTGAAGGTAAGTTGGGCATTGACTTTATTTTGCTAATATGGGGGTGGATGAGTGATTCAACGCTTCACAACTGTGGAGTTGCTGTTTGTCATTTAATTCTAGGTTTCTCCAGGGAACTTAAGATTTTTAAAGTGTCTGTGTAATACTAAAGAGCATGAAGATAAATGTTACTAAGTGTTGGGTTAGTGTTTACTCTTTCAAATGGAAGATTGTCTTGTTGTTTTAAGGTTGAAGGACTACTTATTGTTGGTGATGATACAGCGCTCAATGGGATTCGACTTCACTGTGTTGATCGGTCCGGGAACCGAATTGCATATGTTGAGTCCAGCGTAGGAGAGTAATGGACTCAGTTTATTAACAATTCTTGCATTAAGTATCGGAATAAATTGGATTTTCTTGAAAATGCTAATTGATTTGAACAGGCAACCTCTTGTGATTTCTTCAGCTGGGGTGTGTGGACTGATCCCAAATTTGCTACTTCTGGATACTTTACATCTTTCCAGCTGAGAGTTGAATCTTCCCAAGGATCTAAAGATGATACGGCCGCAAACAACCTCATGTGAGTGTGTGTGTGTGGTGCTATAATTTACATCTCTTACCCAGTGTATACCTCTCACACCATCTCTTACACATCCTGGTTTTATTTTAAGGACTCAGTTCTCTCCATCAATAGTTTAGTTAATATCACACTGGCAGTCGTGCTGCTGTTCGAGATCGCAGTGATTCGGCTGCAGGAGATCATGTGACTGACAGTCAATCCCACAGCACAATTACATACTTATCACAATATTGTCATATCTGTTTTTTTTTTTTCAGGTTCAAACACAGTTCAGGTGCTTTGCTTCAAGTTTCCAGCAGATATATCTGGGGCAACTGGGGTGAATGGGGCGACTAGAGTCCAAACTGTGAAGGAACAGGAATCTGTGGCTTACAGACCCGTGTAGAAGGAAAACAGGGAAGCGGAGACGACACCGCTCTCAATGACGTGATCATGTTCTGCTGTGATTGAGGTGATGTGATCGCAATCAAAAACTCAGACTGACACACACTGCAGATCAACTAAATCTGTTTATTCTTTCAGGTGTAGGAGGATGACAAGTAAAGCAAGATCAAATTATTAAATTAAAGGCTGATTATTGATCCTCATACTATAAGCTAACATGAACCATGTCATGCAACCGTCTTGTAATGTAATCATATAAAGTCAGTTGGTCATATCACAAAAATAAAGCCTGACCGGATGATCAGGACATTTACAGCCTATTTTATGCTTTCTTGTAGATTAGTGATTCTTCTGAAGACTCCTGAACTTCTGCTGAAACGCTTGTCAAATATCAGTAATAAAGACTTTTCTAAACAGAGCCTTGTAGTTTTACATTGTTTTGCACAACACTTTACATCAGATCGTTCATTACATTAGTGCATGTGGCAGATGGTCTAAAGTGACTTGTATAGCATTCATATTAACTGCTTCCGTTGTCTATCCGTTCATGCATTTCCTGGGAATGACCAGCGTAATCTACAGGAACACTATTTTAAATTAAAGTGTAATTGTCAAGCGGTTACCCTAAACGTTTTGCCTTTCTAAAGCTATAAATGTTTATTTAGCTTAAATGCCACAATGCATATTAAAAAATAATTTCATTTTAACATTTGAGAGGATTGTAAACTCACTCCTGCAGCAAAAATATAACGGTGCCAGAATCAAAAAGCTGTTTTTTTAAAATGTTTGTATGGGTCTTTATTGTTAAGGTTCTGTGCCTCAGTTTTCTTTGTTTCATTTAGTCTCCTAGGAAAGTTACAAATGGTTTAAGTTGTCTTTCATATTTCTTTGATTGTTTTGTTCAGTGTCAGTTCTACTTTGCGTTTTAAGTTTGTTTTGGTAATAAAACAAAGACTACTGTACTTGAGCCTTTGCGTTTACGAGGCCTTTAAGGATTTTGTGAACGGAACATATTATTTGTATCATAGATATATTTTTCAAAGTTGTTTAAAGTTTGTAATCGTTTTAATTCAAACAATAGCATAACACACGTGACTAGTCCTGATTGGTTCCAGAGCCGTTGGATGATTGTGATTGGTTCGTATGATAATGAGCTCGCCTCACTCTGAGCCTCTTTATCAGATATGCTGTGTGTTACTTGAATGTGATTCGATTTAGAAGTCTTAAATTTAAACTTAAATATATAGAGCAATCGAGTCTCCTTAGAGGACTAGGAGGAAACCAAGCTTTATATTCATGGATTACATGACAGAATCTTAAAACATTTAAAAGAACAAAAAGCTGGATTTGACAATGTTCGTCATTTGCACTTGACCTACTTCCTCGTCTCTCGGCTACCTCCTCTCTCTCCCGCTACAGACCTCGCTAAACCTCGCCACAAAACTGCTGTGAGTATTTGTGTCATTAACTTATTTTGTAGGCTATAGCCAGTGTTTCCCAGCCTCCATTCATGTCAGAAATGCTCAAGTTCCCATTATCAACACCAAAATACTTGTTTTCCTGTTTCCTGATACAGGACAGTCTCTGACTTGATATGTGACATATATGAAACACTTCTATAAAGACAATACTACAAATAACGACTCGGTTACTAACGTAACCTCGGTTCCCTGAGAGGAGGGAACGAGTATTGTGTAAGTAGCTTACGCTATGGGAAAACTCCTTTTCTCGAGAATATTGGAGTCTTTATGTAAAACGCATTGCAGCTGCACAGCTGACAGCAATGAACGAAGGAGCTCGGTCATTGGCTGTGCTGCGGCAACTTGCTCGAACCAATGACGGGGCGACTCTGAATGCGCGACCAATGAACGCGCTTCGCGCCCGCGCGCGTCAGAGCCCGCCAAGATGGGCGTGGCCAAGCTATATATTGGGCGCCCCGTCATGAGAGTTCTTTAGGTTAAAACGACTGAAGCGAACTAACCAAGCACAAGCACGGCAGCTTACGCAATACTCGTTCCCTCCTCTCAGGGAACCGAGGTTACGTTCGTAACCGAGTCGTTCCCTTTCGAGAGGTCTCTCCTATTGCGTAAGTAGCTTACGCTATGGGAACACCATGCAAAACGCCGTGCGTGCTGAACTTCGCCTTATGATAGCCAGAGGCAGGTGCCTGCGTTAAAAAGCAAAGTTATCATCCAACTAGCCGGCAGAGGCAAGCTTTATATATGGGAAAAAATACAGAACGGCTAGAAGGCGCTCAGTGTGACACAAGCACATACATAATCTAGATGCGAACTCGCAGTTCAACTAGCATCATGGTGATAGCACATTGGAATGCAATGTCGGGACCTGTAGGTTGTAGAACCTGATAAATGTGGACGGTGAGGCCCAGCCTGCCGCCGCACAAATATCCTCGATCGGTATCCCGCTCGACCGTGCCCAGGAGCATTCTCCCGGACGGGGATCATCACATCATCTGCGCTCGCTGCCTGGGCCGGAACCACGCAGAAGCTGCTTTGACCAAGGGCGGATGCCCGGAATGTGACGACCAGGGGCATTGAAGTCCCTTAGCTTCGTAAGCCAGCGCTATAGCTTCAACTATCCAGTGAGAGATTCTCTGCTTTGAAACGGCGGAACCTTTCGTACGGTCGCCAAAGCATACAACAGTTGTTCTGTCTGTCTGAATAGGGCAGAACGCTCCAAATACACTCTGAGAGCCCTAACGGGGCAGAGTAGATTAGCGTCGTGTTCGTCTGCTGGAGACGAAAGCGCAGTTAGGGAGATAACCTGTGCTCTGAAGGGAGTGGTGAGCACTTTAGGAATATACCCCTGTTTCGGCCTAAGGACGACCCTGCAGTCGTTAGGACTGAATTCTAGGCAGGCAGCGCTTGTCGAAAGCGCGTGCAGGTCGCCCACTCTCTTGACCGAGGCGAGTGCCAGCAAGAGCGCAGTCTTGAGCGAGAGCTGTTTAAGGTGCACGGTTCGGAGTGGTTCGAACGGGGGCCCTTTAAGAGCGTCTAGGACAGTAGCTAGGTCCCAGATCGGCACTGAGGGGGGGCGTGAAGGGTTCATCCTCCTAGCGCCCTTTGGGAAACGAATAATTAGGTAGTTTCTTCCCAATGGACGTTCCATTACAGGGTCGTGTGACGCTGTTATGGTCGCCACATATACTTTGAGCGTGGAGGGGGTGCGGCCCGCC
Source organism: Gila orcuttii (assembly GCA_026230005.1). Lineage (NCBI taxonomy): Eukaryota > Metazoa > Chordata > Actinopteri > Cypriniformes > Leuciscidae > Gila > Gila orcuttii. The sequence continues at coordinate 42,047,933 of JAPDVR010000014.1, read as the reverse complement.
TCCAGAAGCCCTTGTAGAAAAACGAGTACATTCGTAATCTCGCATGTCTCAGGGTTCAGGCCCTTGGCATTACACCAGTCACTGAACACTTTCATTTCTGGGCATATAAGCGTCTCGTGGAGGGCGCCCGCGCCTCAGCGATGGTTTTTAGTGCTCCGCTCGCGAGGTTCCTGGGAACCCGTTGAGGGGCCATGCATGAAGGGCCCACAGATCGGGGCGGGGATGAAATATCATCCCGCTGGCCTGACTGAGGAGGTCTGGCCTCAGTGGAATCGGCCGTGGTGCAGATTGCATTTGCATTAGATCTGGAAACCATGTTTGGTTCTTCCAGAGTGGGGCTATCAGCAGCACTGCGTTTTTCTCCTCTCTGACCCGACTGATGACCTGTGGCAGCATCGCGATCGGGGGAAAGGCATATAAGGGGCGGCTCTGGGCGAGCGTGTCCGTGCTTTTCGTGAAGAAAAAAGAGCAGTGCGCGTTCTCCTTGGAGGCGAAGAGGTCGATCTCCGCTTTGCCAAAGGTTTTCCATAACCACTGAATCGTCAGCGGGTTGAGAGCCCATTCTCCTGGGAGAATCTTGTCTCTGGATAGCATGTCTGCCCCCTGGTTCAGGGCGCCTGGCACATGCGCTGCTCTCAGCGAGCGCGAGTTGTGCTGGGACCATAAAATGAGTCTCCTGGCCATTGAATGCATGGAGCTCGACCTGAGTCCACCCTGGCGATTTATGTACGACACTACCGTCATGTTGTCCGTTCGGACCAGGACGTGTTCGTTTTTAGATGTGGGAGCAGGGCTCTGAGAGCCAAAGCGACCGCTTTAATTTCCAGACAGTTTATGTGTAGGCGCTTCTCCGGGTTTGACCAAAAGCCGGAGACAGGCCTGCCCTCGTAAAGGGCCCGCCAACCTATTTTGGAGGCATCTGTCATCTTGTGTTCACACCCAGACTCACGCCTGACTGGTACCAGTCGGCGGCTTTCCAGTGCGTCAGGGCTTTTATACAGCCGTGGTTCGCTCTGATTAAAAAGTGGCCCGAACGCCACACGTGAGTAGGGACGCGGCTCTTTGAGCCAGCGTTGGAGAGGGCGCATATGCAACAATCCTAGCTGGAGTACGGCCGATGCTGAGGCCATGAGACCGAGCATCCTCTGAAACCGTTTGACGGGGGCACGCGCGCCCGCCCTGAATGATGTTGCAAGGCGCCGGATGGTAAGCGCGCGCTCTGATGAGAGACGCGCTGTCATTTGCATCGAGTCTAGAACTATTCCCAGGAAAGAAATCCTCTGGCTGGGAGATAGTATGCTTTTTGCAAAATTGATTCTTAGACCCAGGCATTCTAAATGGCTGATAATCCAAGATCTGTGTGTTATTAACTGACTCTCTGATTGTGCTAGAACCAGCCAATCGTCGAGATAATTCAGTATTCGCACTCCCCTTCGTCTTAGGGGGGAAAGTGCTGCATCCATACATTTCGTGAATGTACGGGGAGCCAGGGACAGGCCGAACGGAAGTACTGTGTACTGGTATGACTGTCCCTCGAAAGCAAATCTCAGAAACGGCCTGTGATGAGGCGTTATTGGAATGTGAAAGTAAGCATCTTTCAGATCCACTGAGAGAAACCAATCTCCTGGGCGTACTTGCGCGAGGATATGCTTGGTTGTTAACATTCTGAACGAGCGAATCATTAGTGCTCTGTTCAGGTGTCTGAGATCTAGGATGGGGCGGAGACCGCCATCCTTTTTCGGGACGAGAAAATAGCGGCTGTAAAAACCTGTCCCGCTCAGAGAGGGGGAAAACAGTTTCCACAGCGCCCTTTTCTATTAGTTTGCGCACCTCGGTGCGTAGAACATGTGAACACTCCTTTCTCACTTTTATCTCGACCACAGTCGTAAAACGTGGTGGTCTGCGAGCGAACTGGAGCGAGTATCCGTGCTTTACTATATTCAATACCCATTTCGGCATATCTGGAATGTTTTCCCATGCCGCTGCGTGTACAGATATGGGCTGAATACAGGCTAGGGGCGGGCCGCTGTGACGTAGGGACCTGGCCAGCGAATCGCCTGAGCTCGTAGCTCTCAGAGGCGCGGGCACGCGCTGAGCAGCTGAGTGAATGGGCGCGTGTGTGATTACAACAGCGCGCGCTGTGTTTGTAAAACTCGCAGCCTGAGCGGAGGTTGTGTTTGACACTGTAAGGACAGTGTTTATAAGTGGGGGTGCATAAACAGTGTTAGGCACACGCGTCACCTTTATAATGTTTCCCGCTTTTACTGGGGATGAATTTATAACTGTGTGAACAGTGCTTGTGTATAGTGGTGCGTACATGACCGTAGGCACGTGATCTACATTCATGGGAAGCGCAGCCTGAGCTGGGAATGAATTTGGCACTGTTTTGACAGTATCTGGGAATGCACACTTTGTGGACATGTTAACCCTTAGTGACGCAGGCAGAAAAAGACTATTTTTTGTTTTCTGTGCGTCGCCGTAAAAACGGTGTTTGTTTGCAGATGAGCGAGCTCTGTGACTGGCCCATTGACTGCTGTATGGACATATCCAGCCGCCTGTAAGGGGACTGGGTAATGTTTGAGCTTTTGCAGAGAGAGTGGTCCGGCTTTTGCGAGACACGCACTCTCTCTTCTCATTTCTGTGGCTAGGACGGCTTTTGAGAGCGCGAGCGGCGTCGCGCGTTAGCCTGAGGCGCGGGCTGAGAGGCGGTGGGAGCTGTTCTAGCCCGCTGTGGCAGTCTCTGTCTGCTCTGCGATGAGCTGGAGCGCTTTGGCAGGAAATGACGCATAGCTTGTGAAGCGTTCTGGGCCTCAGTGAAGCGTTCGGCGAAACCTTTAACCGCCGGTCCAAAACAGCCCGCTGGTGGAGATAGGCGCGTCGAGAAATGGCGCCTTATCCGCGTCCTTCATCTCAGTCACAGTCAGCCACAGATGGTGCTCGAGAACAGTCAAATTAGCCATAGCACGGCCAATAGACTGGGCGGTGGCCTTCGTGGCTCGCAGAGCTATCAGTTGCGCTGCGTAGGTCCCTGAAGGCTTCGGGTTCGGGGCCAGACTCGTCCATAGAGCGGAGAAGCTTGGCTTGGAACACTTGAAGTACCGCCATTGAGTGAAGCGCTGATGCAGCTTGGCCGGCGGCGGCGTAGGCGCGTAGAGCAGAGGTAGTGCGGCAGGGCTTCGAGGGGTGGGAAGCTTTGGCTTTCCATCCGGTGGTGGAGGGCGGGCAGAGATGATTGGCCACGACCTCCTCGAGGGGCGGCGTTCCCTCGTAGCCTCTTTCCTTCGCGCCGTCCACTGAGGAGAGCGAAGAAGAAAAAGAAGGCTTTAGGCTCGCAGAGTGGGGGGCTTTCCATGACTTGGCGGAGAACACCAATTGAGCCCGAGGTCCTCCACGGCCTTCGAGAGGATGCGGATAATCTCCGTATCCATGGTGGAGCCCGCACTCGTGCTAGCTAGCGTCGACGGGGCGGGGTCGAAAGTGGAGCCCGGCCAGTCGTCAGATGCAGCGTCGATGGACAGGCTGTCATCCACTCCCCCGTCGTCCTCGGACGCGCCGAAAGTCACAAGGCCCACCGCTCTGCTAGAGGGGTGTGGGTCCGGCTGAGTGAACTGAACCGGCGGTGGGGAAGGCAAGAGCGGCGGTGAAGCACGCGGAGACTGGCTCGGCGTGACGTCACTGAGCTCAGGTTCAGGAAGCCTCTGTGAGCGGCGTTTTTTTTATTTTTATTTTTTTTAAAGTGCGGCTCAAACAGAGGGGTGGCGGCGATGGGCTCGCTCGCGGCGAAAGCGGCGAAGCGAGCCCGCAGTGTGGAGAGACCCAGGTCGTCACATTCCGGGCATCCGCCCTTGGTCAAAGCAGCTTCTGCGTGGTTCCGGCCCAGGCAGCGAGTGCAGATGATGTGATGATCCCCGTCCGGGAGAAGGTCTTTGCACGACGCGCAGGAAGGCATTTGAAACAACGCCTCAGAAAAATTGCTCTTTTACAAATGTCGCGGGGCGAACAGATGTAAAATACTTGCGTGTGTGGCGCGCCGGATGGCTCAGTAGGTGTTCGAAGGCGGCTGAAGGTGCTGACGTCCTCGTAGCAATCCCGCTGGTATGCTTTTCCACGGCGGCGAAGGCTTTCAATAATCCGGAGGATCCAGCGAAGAAGGTGTTCGCTGAAGGAGATTAAATCTAAAGAACTCTCATGACGGGGCGCCCAATATATAGCTTGGCCACGCCCATCTTGGCGGGCTCTGACGCGCGCGGGCGCGAAGCGCGTTCATTGGTCGCGCATTCAGAGTCGCCCCGTCATTGGTTCGAGCAAGTTGCCGCAGCACTGTCAGCTGTCAGCTGTGCAGCTGCAATGCGTTTTACATAAAGACTTCAATATTCTCGAGAAAAGGAGTTTTCCCATAGCGTAAGCTACTTACGCAATAGGAGAGACCTCTCGAAAGGGAACTCCTGATTTCCATGCAAGCTCTGGTTAATATTTGTATATAAACTTAGTACTCTTCTAATATACTTTGTGCACTTTAAATCAAGTCTTTTTAGGGATAGTTCACCCGAAACTGTTCCCTGACTTCTAATGGACAAAAAAATCGTATGATAAAGTCCTGCTGATACTGAACGCCAGCAGAAGCATCAACGCAACATCAATACATCTTTTAATAAAACTCTGTTCACTGTATGTGTTTAATGGATCGCAAACAGAGCAATTGAGTTTTATGAATCAGGAGTTATCTCTAATAAAGCTAAATGTCATAGAAAGGAAGGGTGTGTGAGTGAGAAGAATGACATTGACTTCATGTATTGAGTGCAGATGTTTAAACTGAACTGCAGGTCCGTGAATGAGACGCAGGCTTTTGCATTGAAACACAGCAGGCAAACGCTGCACTTCTGTCTCGAGAGTGTTCGTCCCGGCTGTGTGTCGAATCCTGATGTGTGTCAGTTCTACAACAGCAGTGAACAGACTTCATTAACCCTCCAACATCAGGCCTCAAGAATATGTACAATACACAGTCAGCGAGTGGGTTCAGATACACGAGAACATATGAAAAATGTAACAGCTACGCTGTTGTGAACTTCTAAAAGATCAAGTATAACAAGCATGATTACATAGGGGAGAATGAGAAAAGTGTAAGTCAGAAGCACCAGGAATCAAATCAAACTATAACGATATGCATTATGCATATATCGTTCACCTGACCATGTGATAATCCTCATTAATTTACAAATGATCTGAAAGAATCAAATGAATAACAAAAACTGGAGTGGAGCGATGAGATTTGATAAGAGCACACAACGCAAACAGAGTTACGATCATGATTAGAATCTCAATGGCTAAAGTGATGATGATAATTATTGATGCTGCAAACTCATGTTTCCTGATAAACTCCTTCATCAGACGGTCCAAAAAAAAAAAAAACATGCATTCATTTCCTATTGTAAAAAAAAAAAAAAAAACTTCATTAAAACCAATAGGGAAAAATATATGAAATAACTTGTTTTCTGTGTGATTGTTGAAATAAAGTTTCCTCAGTTTGCTTTACAAAATGACAAACATTGTCAAATCCAGCTTTTTGTTCTTTTAATGTTTTAAGATTCTTCTGTCATGTAATCCATGAATATAAAGCTTGGTTTCCTCCTAGTCCTCTAAAGAGACATGATCGCTCTATATAGGGTGAATTGCCCTAATGTGGGACACTGCCTAATGTGGGACACCTAAGGTCTAGTGTTTGTAGGTCCCCCATAAATACATAAATGACAGTGAAACTATGGGTCAGACAAAGCTGTGGTGTCATGTGATCAAAATCACATGACCTATCAAATGTCCAATCATCTATTTTTTAACAGTTTATATTTAGACTTCTAAATCGAAACACATTCAAGTAACACACACAGCAAAATCTAAATGTAGATATCAGCAATATTATTTTGCATTAAGTTAGCAAACACTTGCCAGTCTGTTAACATTAACATTTGCAAGCCTCCAAGCTTGGTAGCAAATCTATGCATGATTCCATGGTAAACCAGAGATATTGCATTAGTTGTTTCCAGATTCTTGTCATTTATTGTACATAACTTCAGTTTTCAGCTCAGCAACCTCGGTTTTGCATTCTAAGCTAGCTAGCTACATATTCGGGCTGCTACATTCCCAGTGTTAGCAAACGCTAGTCTGTTAACATGAATATTTGCAAGCCTCCTCCAAGCACAGACGTCACACTTTCCTGTTGCCTTTCACCATCCACTTATTTAGCTGCGGTCGCATCCCTTGACATGCCATCTCCTTTTCCCTCTTTCTTTTTCTATTTTTAGCCCCGGACAGTTTTTTTTTTTTTGCTTTATCCATCTTTTTCGAGTTTCAACGACAACTCACTCCTGTGCTGCTCACTCAGCGCTCACACGCCCGCCCGCTCGCGATATTACCCTTCTATGTCAAAATAAATTCTATGATGGAATCTTATGAGGGCGCCGGCGCCTACTCTGGTAGTCCTCTAAAATTGATATAGCTTTTATATAGATTTTTTTTAACCATCGCTTTGGCACCCCCATGATGTGGCGCCCCTATGCGCTGCATATAGGCCTAGCGCATACACACTTTTTGCGCCACTGGAATCACCACATCAATCCGTCAGTAAACGTTGTGTTAGTTTGATTCTGCACACTTTAATAATGTTCCGCTAATCTGAGTCTGATTCTAATTATTGATACTTTATGTAGTGATAAATGTAAAGTATACTGGTCAGGGGATCTCTGGATAATCCGTAATTCGTTTGCAATTACAAAACGAAAATACCGTTTTTCTGTGTTTTGTTTCAAAACGAAAAACCAAATAACCGTTTTTGGTGTCAGAATCAAAAAACGAAAAACCAATTAAAACGGCCCGTTTTTCGTTTTTGGCTATTATTTTTTATCGTTATTCCTTTTTGAACAAATAATGAAGAGGGTCAGGGGATCTGGTCAGTGGATCTCTGGATAATCCGTAATTCGTTTGTAATTATAAAACGAAAATACCGTTTTTCTGTTTTTTGTTTCAAAAACGAAAAACCAAATAACCGTTTTTGGTATCAGAGTCAAAAAACGAAAAACCAATTAAAAACGGCCCGTTTTTCGTTTTTGGCGATCATTTTAATCGTTTTTCCTTTTTGAACAAAGAATGAAGAGAGTCTTTGAACTTCAGTCAATTCGTTTTTCGTTTATAAACCACTGTCACTGTCACTGCCACAAGTCACTGTCACGTGGTCTATTCCTTTTTTGGAAGCGAAAGTAACCGGAAATACTTTCAAAATAAAAGTAACTATAGTTAGCGAGGTGAGTGTAGACTAAAACTGAACTAATATAACGTTTTTTAGTACAACTAAAGTAGCACTTGGTGTAAAAAAAAACACTTTAGTTAACTGAAATAAAAATTAAAACTAATAAAATAATAACTCTGGCTGTTAGGGAGAATTAAACATTTGTAAGACCATTGGTGACCTGTAACTTCAGATTAAGACAAGTGCACTCATTTTATATGTAGCTTAGGATAGCAGGTAGCCTATTTATTTATAAGTTTCTATTATTTAATTCACATTTTAGTTTTGTAACATATTATTTATAGCCCTTCTTGCTATGTGGAAGCTCAACCAGCAGAGGTCACTCTACCCTCTTCTGTGCACCGACTCTTTCTGTGGGACAACAGGCAACAAGGGTTTGACCTTTTGACTTGTGTTTATATCAAAGAGAAGGCAAGCACTGCTACCAACAGAAGCTAATCACTGAGTTTGAAGGGTGTGCAGAACTTCAGCTGCCTTCCAGCTCCTCTTTCTATGGCACTATATCTGCTAAACACTCTCAGCTGGATGGTCAGAGCACGTACTATTACCAAAGAGTATAGAAGAACAAGAGGCGAAACTCAATAGAACGTTCCATTGCAACACCAGCGCCAGCAGCAGCGCTACGCTTCCGCCATTTTGGGGTGAAAGCGACTCGTCAGTCCACTAGTGTTGATGTGTCGTTCGCGAACGAGCCGCTCTAAAAGCCGATTCTTTGAAAAGAGCCGGACTTCCCATCACTATCCACTAGCTTTTTGCTGTCGCTATGGCAATATCAGCTGCTTTGTAAATTTTTTTTTTTAAAGTAGCTCCATTAAAGATCAAATCCAAACTGAATGATGACAACACAGAATACAATCATTAGACTAGTGATCATCAAATCCCTTTTAACAGTTTATTTCACAGACTTAGACAAATGTTCTACTTTTTTCCCCACAAAACCTTTAGTATTAGCATTACAAACACTGAATTAATACCAACATATAAAATGAAGTAAAGGACATGCTATATCAGATAATTGGAATGTTGGACAATAAATAGGCTATATATAACAGCAATAGAATAGATTTACAGTCAACTGTTTTTTTTTTGTTTTTTTTTTTTGCAGTACTATCTTATATTAATGACCGTTAAAGCAAGACTATGTAAACAAAAAAACACAGTCACTGTCCATCATGTTCATAAGATCATCATGTTTGTAGCATGATCCAGGGGATTAAAACGTACAAAATATATTTCAGGCCTAGTGGAGTCGGTAACTAATAATAGTAGTAAATGTGTAAAGTTGCATAAAATGGAAATACTCAATAAAGCAAGAAAAAACTACCTAAAAAAACTGTTATCTGTGCTGTTGTCCAGTAACTCCAGTTGGAATTTTCACCCCAAAATGGAAGCGCCACCTAGTGGCTGTTACCAAAAAAGCATCAGAGTTCTTCTTGTTCTTCATCGCCTCTTGTTCTTCTATACTCTTTGCTATTACTGGTAGTCAGAGCTAGCTAACCGCATCTGTAGCGAACTGCAGAAACTAAAATACATTCCTGTGGATTTAATAGTTTTCAACCCACAAATTAAGTTTCTTTCCCTCCTCGACCCCCAGCAGGTTCAATACTACCGGAAAAAATCCCTTATTCAGCCTGAGTTTAACGCAGAGTCACGGCACACTGTTCGATCTGTTCTATTCGATCTGTCCGGGTAAAAACGCACAGATAACCTGTACACCAGAGTAGTTGAAGTATTTTTGAGGAAAGAAATTAGGATGGATTTTGTGTAAAACATAATCAGTAGTTTTGGTGAGTATAATGCTTTTTTTTTGCCCCCGTTTTTTCCGTGGTGAATAGGATTTTCTTCTTAATTTTTCTTGTAAATTTATGATCTAATGTTTTTCTCAAACTATTGTAACGTTAACGTCTGACAAGGGACTATTGTAACCCTTGAAGGACAAGAATGATTGCGGCAAATGTTTACACTCAGGGTAAAGTTTTTCAACATTGTTACTGTTACGGTCCTTAGGCCCTGTGTGTGTTTGCCCAGGTGTACTGCTGCTTCTTTGTTCTCTGCAGGTCCTGTGTGCACACCTGTCTCCAGTTGGCATTTAACTAGTGTGCACACCTGTCTCCAGTTGGTAATCAGCAGGAGCTGGTATAAAGAGCAGAGAACGGGCAGACTGTTGGAGAAGAGTGTGGAGAGCAGACGGCTTACCAGAGCTGGGTGACACTGTAGTGGCATTCGTGGAGTCCCTACAGTAGAAGTCTGAACCTCGTGGTGGGGTTTACTCTCTCAGTGGAGGGAGGGTGATAAATTATCTGGTATTTATATCTGGACTTTCCCTTTTAGTGAGTTAATTTTTGTTCTCTTGTGAGCTACCTTTTAAGTTGTTGCTGTATGATCTCATCTGTTACCTTAACTGGGCGCTTCCTCTGTGTTTCGGGAAGTTGTTTTCTGTTGTACCTTTTTGAGACTACCTTGGTCAATTAATATTGTAAATAAACGCCAGACTTGCTGATAAACCTGTCTCATTCTTTCCTTCAACCTGAAATGTTATTATTATTATTGTCACAACCTCCTCCTCCCCTAGACTTTCCACTGGAGGTTCGTAACAATTTGGGGGCTCGTCCGAGATCTGTTTTTCCCAAACATTTCGGGTTGAATGGAAGAAAGCGGTAAGCATTTATCGTCTTTCTTAGTGTTGAACGAAAACTGTTTTCATTGACCGTTGTGTGTGGGTGTTTCATTGACTGTTGTGAGTAGGTTTTCACTGTCCGGTTTTTCCAGAGAAGACCTTTTCCCCAGCTAGTTAGAAGTGTCCAGCCAGGCTGTTCTGCAGTCTTTCCATCGGGCACTTGGTTGTTATTTTTCCTTTATTATTTTCGGGGTGAATCCTGGGTGGGGACGAGATCCCTGTCGGGGGTAGGCTTTCGGGGCCCTGGCCGCCGAAGTTCGCTTTTAAAGTCGCCTCGAGCCCGGCAAGCCCCAGAAGACAGCTTAGGTTAAGCGTTGGGTAGGCAGGCCCTGGGGAAGTGGTTATTCTTTTGAGGAAACTGGTGTGTGACTATTCTATTGTGGAACGTAGGCGATCTTTTTGTTACGTATCTGCGAACACTTGTCATTTGTTGCGCTGTTGATTGGTGCTAGGGCTTCCGTTGGTGTTAGCCAGTTAGCTATTGTGGTGAGAATGGGTGGGTTTAATTTAGAAGAGTTTGTGGCAAACCCTACGCTAGAGCAGCTGGATAGATTTAAGAAAGCTAACCTGTTTGCTATCGCTAAACATTATGGTTTCTCTGCGTCTAGTTCTCTGGTTAAAGCAGAGTTGCGCGCAGCTGTGACTGATGGGTTAGTGCAGAGCGGTGTTTTGAGTTTATTAGATTCGGCCGCTGGGGCCGCAGCGAAACAATCCGGTTCTGTGGTAGAGGACGTGGCCACGCCAACCGATGTGGCAGATACACCCGGTGTGAAGCAGGGCGAGGGTAGGCAGTTTACCCTGCCGAGGTATTATCCATTGTCTGTGGAGTCCCCTCCTACGTCTGGACAGGACGCGCGGCTGAAGGTTCGTTTGGCTCGGCTCCATTTGGAGAGGGAGGGGCGCGAACACCAGTTTAGGAGAGACTTAGAGTTTAAAAAAATAGACGCCGAGGCGACTAAGGTGTTGGAGCTAAAGAAGTTGGAGGCGGAAACAGCCATAAGAATGCGTGAGTTGGAGTTGCGGTCAGCGCAGTTTCCAGCTGCTGCTGTCCCTACAGTGTCACCAGGATCTAACGCTACTAGTAACTTTGATGTAAGTAAACTTATTTCGTTGGTCCCTGTCTTTCGTGAACCCGACATTGAGAGCTATATCACTGCATTTGAGTGCATTGCTGTTGCCCTGAGGTGGCCAAAAGATGTGTGGGCCATCCTGTTACAATGTAAATTGTCTGGGAAAGCTCAGGAGGCTTGCTCATCGATGTCTGTGCAAGACAGGCTCTCCTATGAAAAAATTAAGAGTGCCATCTTGCGGGTGTATGAGCTAGTGCCAGAAGCGTACAGGCAACGTTTCAGGGCTCTCAGAAAAGGGGTAGGGCAGACCTACATTGATTTTGCCAGAGAACAAGGGATTTTGTTTGATCGGTGGTGTGCTGCATGTAAAGTCGATGATTTCTCCTCAGTTCGCGAGTTGATGCTTTTGGAAGCGTTTAAGAACTGTGTGTCTGAAAAGATTGTTGTTTATCTCAACGAACAGAAAGTGACCACGCTGCAGCAGGCTGCCACACTTGCTGATGAGTTTGCTTTGACACACAAGAACACGTCTCTCTGTTTTGACCCCACACTCTGCTTGTGATGTGAGCACTGTAGTTCGAGGCATCGGGATGAGCTTTGTTCCTGCTCCTTTACATTCCATTCATGTGCATTCCAAGCTAGCATCCGTTTTTTTTCCCGTGGCTGTTCGGTCTCGTTTTCCTATTGATGGTGTAGACTTTATCATGGGAAATGACATTGCTGCCGGAAAGGTTTATCCGGACCCAGAGGTGGTGGATACTCCTATCTCTGAAACTGAACCTGATGAGTTGGTTCAGAAGCACCCTGGAGTTTTTTCGGTCAGTGTATTGACTAGGGCGCAAGCTCATAAGCAGGCCCGAGGGGTGAATCTCTTGGATTCATTGTTCTCCTCTGTGTTTAGGGAGGACCAGTTGCCCTCTAGGGGAGAGGCAGAGAACGATCTCGCGAAGGTTCCTGTAAGTGTTGCCCCCTCTGTCACTGTTCCTGAGGGAACATTGCCGTTAACACGTAAAGTCCTTATTGATGCTCAAAAGAGTGATCCCACCCTGGCTAAATGTTTTGCTGCGGCTGGGTGTGATGCTAGTGGGGGGTCAAGTCAGCAGCATTATCTAATTGAGGATGGGGTGTTGATGCGTAACTGGGTTCCTCGTGGTGGGACGGCAGATGACCTGACTGGGAGTTGTGACATTGTTTACCAGGTTGTAGTTCCGGTGGGATGGCACCAGTACGTGCTAGGGTTAGCGCATGAACACTTGTGGTCGGGTCATCTCGGCATCACCAAAACTTACAACCGTGTGCTTGAGCATTTCTTCTGGCCAGGTCTTAAGGCGGATGTAGCGCACTATTGCAAAACTTGCAGTACATGCCAAATCGTTGGGAAACCAAACCAGGTCGTGCCTCCTGCCCCGTTGCATCCAGTTCCTGCTGTTGGTGTACCATTCGAGCATGTTATTGTGGATTGCGTTGGGCCCCTGCCTAGGACTAAGCTAGGGAACCAGTTTTTGTTAACGGTGATGTGCGTGTCCACCCGTTTTCCTGAGGCTGTGCCATTAAGGAGGATCACCGCCCCCGCCATCACGAAAGCCCTAATTAAATTCTTTACTACTTTTGGACTGCCAAAAGTTGTACAAACCGACCAAGGTACCAATTTCCTGTACAAGACTTTCCGTCAGACGTTGCAAATGCTGGGAATTTCACATTCCGTGTCTAGCGCTTATCACCCTGAATCCCAAGGTGCGCTTGAACGTTAGCACCAGACGCTTAAGTCCACGGTAAAGAAATTCTGCTATGACACAGGAAGAGACTGGGATGAAGGTGTGCCGTATGTGCTCTTTGCTGTTCGCAATGCTAAGCAAGAGTCCCTGGGGTTCAGTCCGGCTGAACTCGTGTTTGGTCATAGCGTGCGAGGACCACTTAAGGTGTTGAAGGAGCAATTGGTGTCTGACTCCTTACCAAAGGTTAATGTATTGGATTTTGTGTCCCAGAACAGTTCCCCCTGTTTACTTGCTCCTAAGTCGGACGTTTTTGCACAGACTTTCGTAAGGTAAATGCAGTGACAGTCCCAGACTCGTTCCCCTTGCCCAGGATGGAGGACTGCATTGATAGTATTGGTCCCGCGGAGTACATCACTAAGTTAGACCTGCTGAAGGGGTACTGGCAGGTGCCATTAACCCCTCGTGCATCTGATATCTCTGCGTTTGTTACCCCAGACCACTTCATGCAGTACACGGTTATGGCCTTCGGGATGAGAAATGCGCCTGCCACGTTCCAGCGTATAATGCATATAGTATTAGGGACTGTCCCAAACTGCAATGTCTACCTAGATGACGTGGTAGTGTACGCAGACGACTGGACTAGTCACATGTCATTTTTGGCTGAGGTGTTCCAGAGGTTAGCGGCAGCGTCACTGACACTGAACTTAGCAAAGTGAGAGTTTGGAAGGGCCACTGTGACGTACTTGGTTAAGCAGGTAGGCCATGGCCAGGTCTGCCCTGTTGACGCCAAGGTTACGGCTGTGGTAGCCTATCCAGCCCCCACGACCAGACGTGAGCTTCGTCGTTTCCTTGGTATGGCAGGATATTACAGGTGTTTTTGCAAAAACTTCTCAGTAGTCGTCGCCCCTCTAACTAGTTTGTGTAGTCCCACTATCCCGTTTGTGTGGACGGACGAGTGTCAACATGTTTTTGAAGCTGTGAAATCTCTCCTCTGTTGTACCCCTGTCCTGGCTGCGCCAAACCTCTCTCTCCCCTTTAAGCTCGAGGTTGACGCGAGTGCCACGTGTGCTGGGGAATGTTAAGCGGGAGTGTTTTGGTTTGTTTTGCCTCAGGTGGTAGTGAATGGTAACTTTTAACTTAGTCAAACCCCTTGTTGGATTTTATGTGGGGGAGTGTTACGGTCCTTAGGCCCTGTGTGTGTGTTTGCCCAGGTGTACTGCTGCTTCTTTGTTCTCTGCAGGTCCTGTGTGCACACCTGTCTCCAGTTGGCAATTAACTAGTGTGCACACCTGTCTCCAGTTGGTAATCAGCAGGAGCTGGTATAAAGAGCAGAGAACGGGCAGACTGTTGGAGAAGAGTGTGGAGAGCAGACGGCTTACCAGAGCTGGGTGACACTGTAGTGGCATTCGTGGAGTCCCTACAGTAGAACGTATCAAGTCTGAACCTCGTGGTGGGGTTTACTCTCTCAGTGGAGGGAGGGTGATAAATTATCTGGTATTTATATCTGGACTTTCCCTTTTAGTGAGTTACTTTTTGTTCTCTTGTGAACTACCTTTTAAGTTGTTGCTGTATGATCTCATCTGTTACCTTAACTGGGCGCTTCCTCTGTGTTTTGGGAAGTTGTTTTCTGTTGTACCTTTTTGAGACTACCTTGGTTAATTAATATTGTAAATAAACGCCAGACTTGCTGATAAACCTGTCTCATTCGTTCCTTCAACCTGAAATGTTATTATTATTATTATAGTCACAACCTCCTCCTCCCCTAGACTTTCCACTGGAGGTTCATAACAAACATCAGTCTGTGAATGAACTAACCTATACATCAGTAAACACATAGCGTCTGTATCTCACTACTCTACCCTGCCAGTACAAAAATAGATCAAAGTGACATTACCTTAACCAACCATTCAGAAACGTCCTGTTCGAGCCTTAATTGTCGAACGTCATCTTGTTCCGGGTCCGACTCCGGTTCAGATTGGTATGGTTGCACAGATGTGTCCTCAGAGACTCCCACTGACATTCTTCTTCCAAAATATACCCTCAACTGTTGTCAAGGCAACACTCCACATGCGTTGTCAAAACCATAGACATAATAAATACATAGACGCCCTATTGGCCGCTGGAGCGTACGTCAACGGCGCCGCCATATTGCAGAGGGCAACTTTCCCATACCTCTCATTACGGGAACTGAGAAAACTGCTTCGTCTGCTCTTAGGGCTGTACAAATCGCCACACAACTGAAAACAGGTCTCTGGGAATTACCTTTCACAAACAAGACTGAACATTTTTTTCAGGTTGTATTTGGTTATAATATAATTAGTAATAGTAACGTACACCACGTACAAACCAATGAAATCGGTTGATAACTGTAAACGTTATTCTTGCTTTTATCCAGGAAAACCGCAGCTCACCCGTTTACTTGCATTTGTTTACAGCGCAGTCTTGCCCTCAGCAAAATGGCGGACGCGTTGACGTATCGCAGCAATGTCCCAAAGCGGCCAATAGGGTGTCTATGTATTATGTCTATGGTCAAAACGCCCACAGAACAGAGGGGCGGAGTCAGCAAAGCTCATTATCATTTAAAGGCATATTCACTGAAACTGGGTGCTGAAAACAGAGCAGTTTTTGACCAGGTAAAATTAGTGTTTTCTTACAATACTAATGAGAATTTTTAATAAAAGTATATTACAAAGTTTCCATTTAGACCCTAAAGATTCATTTTAACTTTTACAAAAATGGCATTATATGACCCCTTTAAGTGTCTGGACAAAAGGAGTCTCAGAATGAATTGCATGTTTAGGGAGATTTTATTTATTTCAGGTTTTAAGTTAAATGCCTGTATCTCTGAATTGCAAACGATTCCTTTGTCTGTAATTTGCACACATTCACATGTTTAATCGATGTCTGATTACAGCAATAAACCCTCATCAATATTCATTCAGCCTCTCTCTGAACTGAATTGAAGAATTGATAGTTTAACAGTGCTGGAAATGTAGAGCTCATTTCTGATAATAACACTGCTTTTAGGAAGATAAATTCATTATTTGTATGTAATTTTTCAGAGTTGGTTTAAATAAAGTATTTTATCTCTCTCACGTGTAAAACCTTCTGAGAACAATTAACCTAACATCGTATCATTATTTCACACATCCTTATTTAAAGTTTAGCTAATGTTGTTATATTAAACTTTGTATTAAACTTTAAATTATATGTTATATTATGAAATGTGCAAACTAGTTTCAATTAATTGTCAAGATTGACGTTCTATTGAAATACAATACATCACAATCTATTATATTTTCTTCTAACTGAGCTTATTTCTGTCATTGGTTTGCATCATGTATGCTTGTGGATTTAATTATGTGCACATATATGTTGTTATTATTAGTTTTTTTATAGTTTTTTATTTCTATTTATTAATTTATCTAATAAATTTATTTTTCATTTAAACTTAAAATACATGATTTTTTTATTGAATTTTATTCATGAAGTTTGTTGTTTCATATAGTGTGTCCTAATGTCTCAAAAAAAATCATGGAATTGTTTCTAAACGACTATTTGAGCAAAACATTTGCACCTGGATAATTGCGAGTGATTGTAAGTGTGATGATCATCTGCTAAATGAGCAACAACGACCACAATTCACTCCTTCAGTCAGTGAAGCTCCCACAGCCGTTCATGAGAGTTTAAATGCTGGGAATATTCCCATCTTCCCACAGGAGAAGAAGAAGCAAGCAGGAGGAATTACTCCAGGAGAAACTACGGACATACTATTGTAAAGATGGAGATTAAGGAAGAACCCTGCAGAATAAAAGATGAAGATACAGAGGAACAAATAGGTTGGTGTTTTCCTTCATTCTCTTTAATGACTGATGAGGAACATTAAAACTGAAAAAAGGATTACATTTTTGCTTATTGTGACTCACCTAGTAAATTTATTGTTCTCATTTCTGATTCTTTAATTGAATTTTGAAAACTGGATATGTTGATTTTAGACTCGATGGAAGTGAATGAAGATGAACAAAAACTTCAGCATTTCAAAAATGAAGATGGAAACACTGGAGAAGGACCTTTCACCTGTTCTGAGTGTGGAAAGACTTGCACACAAAAATCAGGCCTTGGGAAACACATGAGAATTCACACTGGAGAAAAAACATTCACATGCTCTCAGTGTGGGAAGAGTTTCACATCCAAAAGGCTCTCTCGATGATCATCTGCGCCGTCACTCTGGAGTGAGATCATTCAGCTGTGATCAGTGTGATAAAACATTTGTTTTGGAATCAGACTTAAAAAAACACCTTAAAGTCAATTCTGGTGTGAAGCCTCACTTTTGTTCTTTTTGTGGAAAGAGTTTTTCTCGACTACAGACTTTAAAAATTCATGAGATTATTCATACTGGTGTGAAACCTTATGTGTGCTTTGACTGTGGGAAGAGCTTTATTACATCCAGCCACTTAAAAACACACCAGAGAGTTCATACTGGAGAAAAGCCGTACAAGTGCTCTTCATGTGGGAAGAGTTTCAGCCAATCATCTCATCTACGGTATCATGAGAAAAAGCATTGCCGAAGTCGTCTAAGTGAGCAAAGTTCACATTCACATCCATGATTTACAAATATTGTACTTACAATAATTTGACATTGAAATATTTTTAATAGAGTGATTAAATGTAAGGGTTAAATTAGTATTGAAGTTTGAATCTGGTGATAGTTTGATCAAGTGTTGTCCTTCTCTTTTCTGAACAGCTGTAACATGATTTATAATGATATGATTCAACTTTACTAAACTTTACTTTAGAAATATTTGAATGCAAAACAAGTGTTTAAGGTTTTTCAGGTGAACAGTGGTGAGATTAATTTTTTATGTGAAGCTTCAGCTCAAAATACCCCTCAGGTATTTTTATAGCATGTTAAAATTGCTATTGCAATCGCGCTGTTTTTGTGTGCAAATGAGCTGCTGCTCCTGGTGTTAATATTCAGTTCCTGTGAAAAATTGTTCCAGTGGGTGGATTTCACATGAATATTCATGATATTTCCCCTGTTATGGGCGTGACCTTGAGACAACTCACAAAACGAATTAAACTGAAAATATTAGTGTTCCCCTTCAAATCGCAACTCGTTTAATGGATTATTTCGAAAAGGTAAGGAAGTTTCTATGTTAAGCATTAACTGCAGCATTTCCCATTTTCAAAACAATATAGTTTGTGTAATATAAATCGTCTGAGCTGTTTTACCTGATTGATTACAGGCATTCAGATAAATATGGTGGATACAACAGAGCAAACAATGAGCGAATAACCTATGCTCATCTATACAGTTTATTACTCTTTGATGTCTTTATCTTTTTTTATTTCAGTTGTGAGACATTACATTTAATTTGAATAGTTTGGTTAGTAGCCTACCTTGTTGGCATTTGGTGACTAGTAGCCTGTTGACAACAATGTCTGAAATAAACCTCTACAAATGTATCCGTGCCGTAATAAAATGTATATAAGCTAGGCTGGTGTGAGTATTTGTGTCATTCTTAATTTCCTAAAGCTGCAGTCGATAGTTTTTCCTCTTTGTCGCCATCTCTGTTCGAAATCTGCAATTGCAGTTATTCTTGGAATTATCAACTTTACGTGGGTTGTGCCTCGGCCCGGCACCGCACGGATGAATCCAGTGTTTTGAGGAGAGCTGTCAGTCGCCGCGCCGGTGTGGATACTGGCATTCGCAATCACAGATTATACTTTTTGGAAGTATGACCAACATAAGAATTTTCACCGGAAAATGTCCTGAACAACATCCAGTTTTGATCTGACCAACTAAGGGGAAAAAAGCATTGCAGTAAATCGCGCTGATTAAATCTAATTATCACTTATCATATCACGTCAAACCGTGCAAATTATACTTTGTTCTCAAATTGTTAATGTTATCAACATCAGCATTGCGTGACTACATTTAATACCCTTCCGATATTTGTCCTTGTTTCCGCATGGCCCGGTTGCAGTCTCTTTTTTTCTGTAGCCACTCCGAAGTCTTTTGCATTTTACAACGGGTGAATCTCTAGTTGTCACTGGTGATTGTTGTTTGAACTTTTCTGGATTCGCCATTAAATTGATAAGTTTAATTATATCAAGTGCTGTGAGAAAAGGCTATAAATCTCCACCTCCAACATCCTCATACTCATCGCCTACTAGCCGAGACTCTTCTGTATGTGGACAGATGTGACACAAAGACATGCTCGAATTTCCCGCGGAAATCCACCAGTACCACTGGAGTTAAAAACATTATTACAAGCTTACCGTTTTGAATCGAGCTAAGGCAAGCAGAGAGTTTTGAACACTGGCTGGTTATGTACTATGTGGTGTTTTTTAATATGCTTTAAGGGAAGCCATGTGCAAATTCATAAGTCTACACCATTGCTGAGTATTTTCACGGTTTGAAATTCAGCATGACCCTCACAGTGCATTATGGGTATTCTCTAGTCGTTGAGCGTATAACGGTTGTACACTTGTTATTGCAGTGCATTGAGGGATTGAATGAGCTCACTCGATGTGCACTTCTGTTCGGACAGATAATGCAGCCAAATAGTGCCCTATTAAGGGTGATTTCGGACACAGCCATGGGTTACTGATAAATACAGTAGTGTAAAATGGTGACCTTTTGTGGTGAACTTGAGACCTGACAAACCTGAAATTGGCCATGTGACCATGAAACAATTGAACTATCCTGCTTGCAGACCGTGAATTTTTAAATATTTATATTGAGATGTATATCTGTTTTGTATGGTTAATATTACAAGGCATATCCAGCTCATATTTCAAAAATCGCAGAAAAAAATGTGCATAGGCCTATTTGGCAGAGGCTTTTATTGAAATGGACTTACATTGTATTTAAGTAGCTATTTGATCAGTTCATGCATTCCTTGGGAATCAAACCAATAACCTTGGAATTGAAAGTGCCATGCATTTTTCACATTACAATTTTTGTCAGGATTACCAGAATGAGAATACAGTGAGAACACTATATGTAAAAACTGCATTATACAGGCACCTGCTCTGAAAGATATGGGTAATTCAGGATAATTGGGACATTCTTTCCCAGTCATCTCAATGGCAAATGTGTCCCAATTTACCGGAATTCACCTCTATTTTTTTCCTTTTTTTCCCTTCGCTTTTAGCTTGCTTAGTTGTGGACATTTAATTTAATAATCAGCAATATTACTGATCTGCCTGCATTGACACCAGAGAACTGAACTGAGCGGGACGATGACATCACGGTTTTCTCCAGAGCGGCTATATATAAATGAACTAAATTGCACAACCCAGGCTCATTGGAAATACGTTACTCTGCCTACATTTTTGCAAAACCTGAAATACGTACCTCCAGGTGGGCCTACGTTTCCCTGCACTTTTCGAGTGAAAAGTCCACTAGAGGCGCTAAGTGGTATCATTTTTTCTCCGTTCCAGATGGTTAATTAAAGGTTATAAAAACGACAATATCAGTAATGTTCAGACTTCTCAGTAGGCCTATACACTCATTTTAATATAAATTAAGAATTATTTCCACGCTTTTGATGTGCCACACAGCCCAGTCTCACGGCAGTTCGTGATATGGTCACGTCATTTAATTTATTAGTTTGTGATACGGACACGTTTATTTCATTATTTTCGTGATATTAGCATTTTTTTTTTTTTTTTTTTACTAATGTAATGCACGATTCTTTCTGCCAGTTAGGCTGCTTTTTAATCGACATTTATTCACGAGATCTTATCATGGTTTATATAGGCTATGTATTTCTTTTAATGTTACTATTTCGGTCTTATTGCCAGGGAAGCTGGACTGCTTTGCTGTTTATTGATTTTTTTTTAAGTATAAACGACTAGGCGAATTTTATCAGTAGGAAATCGCGTTGAAGAAGTCTCCTTCCGAACACATCGCGATATTTGGCATCAGTTCACGTGTGCCAGATGTTGGTAAGTAGCAAAATACACTGTCCTAATAATGTTTGATATAATGTCTTTTCTGATGGTCGAAATGAATCAGATTAGCTCATGTTCAGTCACTGCATTATATCTGTCATCTCCACGGAGGCTTTGCATTTCATTGCTTTCTAATTCAAAACAGGGTGATTAAACACTGTCTGTCACGTGACGTGCTATTGGCCTAGAGACCTTCAATCAGTTAATCATATTCATATTAGGTTTAAAGTAAGTTAGTACAATTAGTTTCAAAGTGTTATTTGTAGTAGAATCACAGTAAAAACAACACTTACCATGCTTTTACCACAGTAACCTTAGTTTTACTGTAATAGGTGTGGTAAAAGGACAGTATGCTACAACTAACCCCGCTGTGTAAAACACAAAAGCCTAGCTAACAGTTGCTAGGAGTTGCTGATATGTTTCAAAATGGTGCTATGTTTTAGCCAACAAGACAGTGATTAAGGTAATATAAAGTTAGATTTGGTGATGTACACACCCAACCTAGAAACCGAAAAAAAGTATGATGAAAAAATGTACTTGCATGGTGTCAAAACACTCTTTGTCCAGAATCTTCACGAAATCTTATCAAAACTTTCCACAAATTCGCGGGAGACCGTCTTCTGGCTGCGAGAGAAGAAGAGCGGAAACACAACCTGACTGACCCTGACTAACTATGTAAAAGGTCCGTGTTAAATTTAACCCCGCGTTAGGTTGTGCCCCGCGCTCCCCTATCTATTATAGCATAAGAATGACGAATGCGTTTATTTAGGCCTACTGTTGATTGTTTTGTTACAAGGCTCAAAAGGGACGCAACAAAATTGGGACACCAGCAGGGTCCGAAATTAACTTTTTGTCTCACCTGCCACGGGGACTGGTAGATGAAAAAATCCACCAGCCAAGCATATTTTTTACCGGCCAAAATAATAAACAGCCTTTTTGTGTCACATATACATTCATTTCAGTACATTTAATTGAGATAAGGTATTATGTTGAATGAATAAGAGTACATAGAAGTCAAAACAGAGCAACAAATAGTAAGACATGGAAGATGTGAGCATGGAACTAGTGCTCATAACAGTACATTTGAAGGTTTTCTAAGACTATCACATACTTTAAAAAAATACTAAATACTACACATACTAAAATTTTTTACAGATTAATACTTCACTGAGCATGCAAAATGAAGCAAGTGAAAAGAAGTAGCTACTGTGTGTGGGACCATTTCGACAGAAAGGGCGACGAAGTTACTTGCAAAATATGCTACGCGGTATTAAAATACAGCAGTAGGCCTAGTGCAAGTAGCCTACAATGCAACATCACTGGCGAAGCAAACATCCACAAGCAAGTTTTAGTAAAGTTTTAGTAACAAACGAAGTTGGCCACTCTAGCGAGACGTTATCTCTGTATTCCCGGGACATCTGTGCCATCGGAGACCCAGACTAACCCCACATCATGTAGACATGTTACTTTTTAAAGTAAAAACTAGACAAGCTGTGGATTGAGGTAAGCCTGCTGCTATTTTTATCTGAAGAAAAAAACGTAGTCTGATGAAAAAAAAAAGTTTTTACAAAGCTTTTTCAAACTGATTCAGTGTTTTCTTTTTGTCATCTCAATTTGTTAATTATTTAAGTTAAAAATATATATTTAGTGTAGGTCTATTTTAGGTGTGAAGGTTCACACACGCTTCTCGAGGCACACACACGCAAGGTCTCTCGCTCTCTGCAGTGCGCGCGCTACACGGTTTGGAGCACAGTATGTGCGCGCTCTTTCTCGCTAGCTCTAGATTCCGGGAGATTTGAACTAATTTGCGGGCATCAGGGATCCGCTATCAATATGCGGGAGACTCCCGGAACTTTCTAAAATGTCTGGAACATTCACCCGCCACTGTGGCGGATAGCCTCAAAGAATTTACGCATTTGGCGCATGGCGGGTGTTAATTTCGGACCCTGGACACAAGAAAACCAAACATTTAAAGCAAAATATTTATTATCAAAAGGAAAATTATACAAAAGCAGTGTAAAGTAGCAGTCATGCATTAGTAGTGTAATTCTAAATGAATGCATGATGTGGTGTAGTGATGTGGCAAAACGAAACAACCACACACACAAATAACAAAAGGAAACAAATCAAATAAGCCACACTGTGTTTTAAAGGCCCCAAGGGAACAACATGTGTAGGTTTGTATGGTTATAGAGTTCTATGTTTTTTAGTGGATGAATATTTTGGTGGGGCTTCTGTCAATTACAGACGACTGCAGATGTTCTCCAGTGAACTGAACACTGTGATGGACCAGCTGTCCAGAAAGTGTGTTTCTTGTGTGTATGTGTAACGGAGGACAATTAGTAGTCTGTGTCAATTACGGAGGCTGTGTGAGTAAAAACTCACTTCCCTGAATGCTGGAGTCTGCAGTCTTTAGCCTGTATGTTTGAGTGCCTGGAAGACCAGGACCCGGGTTCGAGGAAGACCTGGGTGAGGTATATATGTATATATAAATAAAGCATGTGCAAGTGTTTACCATCGATACACACTATCAGAGGTAGGAAACACTAGTGTGTCAGTAAAGCAGCAGTGCAGGATTGATATACAAATCTGAGGAAGAAACTGTTCATTAGTCTGAAACACTCAGTCTTTAAGTCTTGTGCATCACAGACTGATGATGATGATGATGATGATGAAGAAGATGTTCAGGTCTTCAGCTGCTGATGGATGTCAGTGATGATGATGTTGTGTGTTCTTGAGAACATGATGAAGGGTTTGATGAGAATCTTTCCTCAGTTTTGACATCAGAATCAAACTTTACAGGCCCGTCTGGATCACAGGAGACTAGAAATCACAAATATATATCAGATTATCCTCATTGTTTACTGTTTGTTTTTGTTCTCAATCTATAACACATTCTGTCAATTAAACACAATCACACATCTGGTATGTGTGAAGACAATAATAGTAAATCTAGCTAGACTATAAGAGTAATAATAATCAAACACTCACAGTCTGGCTTTATTCCCTCCATACTGTCACATCTATGAAGTCTCTGTCCTCTTTTCTCTCGTGATTCACTGGTTTGTGTCTCATTTCTGTCCTCCATTTTTCTCTCAGTCTTCTTGTTTTCTGCTGATCTGTGATTTCTGAGGCTCCAGCTGCTGATTTTCTTTCTCCAGTCCATTTGAATCTGTTCAATCACACAGAAAACAGTTTAGTTAATGCCAGTGGTGTCAGTTCAAGTCCAAATTCAGTTTATATACAGTAATCCATAGCAGTAACAGATATTAGTCAACTGTAACCTGAAAACAAATTCAAGACACATTTAATCATTCTGTTCAATTAATGTGGCATCAAAACATCCAGATGCTCAGATGAACGACAAGCAACGATAAGAAAATAAAAGTGCAGTAAACATTAACCATCAGCATCAGTCTTTTCTCATGTTCTAGTTCATCCCTCTATAGATACGAGGAAAATAAACTAGGACAGAGGAATGAAAGAAAGATGATTTTGTAAATTGCTAAAGTATTTTTGTATAGTTATGAAAGTTAAGCATTTAAAGCATCTTTGCATCTAAAACCATCATTCTGTCATTTACACAAGAAGATCATTGGTAATTAAAACTATACAGATACTTTCCTGCATGCAAAATATCACTTTCTTTCCCATTACAACATGGCAATAAATCACAGTTCATCAATTCTAGTACAGGAATAAAACGGTTCAATATAAATTGAGTTTGCTGTAAACAATGTAAAAAGTGTAAAAAGCATTAAATAAATTGCTGCCCTAATTTAGAAGCTCTATCTAAGAATTATAAGCCTTTTTGTTCACCACACTTTATGAAATAAGTCCAATAACAAATTATTACTATCTCTGCTGTTTTGTCACTGGTCAGAAATGTAAAGTGTATTTATTGACATTTCATTTTTACTCTACTGAAATAGGCTACAAACTTCAATAATGAATGAATAAATAAAAAAATAAAAACTCTTCACAAAATAAAGAAAAGTTTGAATCACCTTGTGATGAGCAGAAAAGAAGAAACAGTGCAGCTCTGAGATCTGTGCTGATGTTGTGCAGAATGAGCTTCAGGATGTTGAGTTTATAACCTCGTGAGAAAACCACAAAACAGAATTAAAACAGAGCCCTTTCCGTTCTAAGAATCACCGTTCTGATTCTTAGAAAAGCAGAAGAGACCTGAGGAAGCGTGGTTGAGTGTTGTAAATCGTGCAGTGTAATTCCTCACCCCTATACACTCCCATCACTGCTATGAGCAGATCAAGACACACACTCCGTTATTATAGTCTCGCCCACTGATCTGGTGACTCCCATCACTGTCCTGCACTTCATCCTCATTCAGCTGCATATCAGATTTCTCAGTTCACTTTACTGTCTCAAACTGAAACTAAAAGAGTTTGAGTTTGAAAATCTGGAAAAAGATGGAAACAACTAATCTTCTATACTACAGATCATTTATTAGACAATACATCAAAAATGGAGAGAATGCATCCAGAGCAGGTAGTTACAGAAGAAAATGTATATTGTGAACAGATTTTTCAAAGTGGCTATTATTAGTTTTTCTGTTTTGCTAAAACATTAAATCTCATTCTCTGAACCTTATTCTAAAATCTAAACCCATAAACCCCATAAAACCTTGAACAAGTTCAGAAAGATATATAGTGTAAGCAAACCTCTAAACACATTCTCACTCACTAAAACACATTTCACACAGTGATTAACTTGTGCTGCAAAACACTAAACACAGGCAGCAAAAGGCAAACACAACTACAAAACAGTTGTTAATCAAACTGTACAAAATATCTTACACACACTCTTCCTCCTCTTACACACACTCTTCCTCCTCTTACACACACTCTTCCTCCTCTTACACACACTCTTCCTCCTCTTACACACACTCTTCCTCCTCTAACACACACTCTTCCTCCTCTTACACACAATCTTCCTCCTCTTACACACTCTTCCTCCTCTTACACACACTCTTCCTCCTCTAACACACACTCTTCCTCCTCTTACACACACTCTTACTCCTCTAACACACACTCTTCCTCCTCTTACACACACTCTTCCTCCCCTAACACACACTCTTCCTCCTCTAACACACACTCTTCCTCCTCTTACACACTCTCTTCCTCCTCTAACACACACTCTTCCTCCTCTTACACACACTCTTCCTCCCCTAACACACACTCTTCCTCCTCTAACACACACTCTTCCTCCTCTTACACACACTCTTCCTCCTCTAACACACTCTCTTCCTCCTCTAACACACACCCTTCCTCCTCTTACACACACTCTTCCTCTTACACACACTCTTCCTCCTCTTACACACACTCTTACTCCTCTTACACACACTCTTCCTCCTCTTACACACACTCTTACTCCTCTTACACACACTCTTCCTCCTCTAACACACACTCTTCCTCCTCTTACACACACTCTTCCTCCTCTAACACACACTCTTCCTCCTCTAACACACACTCTTCCTCCTCTTACACACACTCTTCCTCCTCTTACACACACTCTTCCTCCTCTAACACACACTCTTCCTCCTCTAACACACACACTCTTCCTCCTCTAACACACACTCTTACTCCTCTTACACACACTCTTCCTCCTCTAACACACACTCTTCCTCCTCTTACACACACTCCTTCTCCTCTTACACACACTCTTCCTCCTCTAACACACACTCTTCCTCCTCTAACACACACTCTTACTCCTCTAACACACACTCTTCCTCCTCTAACACACACTCTTCCTCCTCTTACACACACTCTTCCTCCTCTAACACACTCTTCCTCCTCTAACACACACTCTTCCTCCTCTAACACACACTCTTCCTCCTCTAACACACTCTTCCTCCTCTAACACACACTCTTCCTCCTCTAACACACACTCTTCCTCCTCTAACACACACTCTTCCTCCTCTTACACACACTCTTCCTCCTCTTACACACACTCTTCCTCTTACACACACTCTTCCTCCTCTAACACACACTCTTCCTCCTCTTACACACACTCTTCCTCCTCTAACACACACTCTTCCTCCTCTAACACACACTCTTCTTCCTCTTACACACACTCTTCCTCCTCTAACACACACTCTCCTCTAACACACACTCTTCCTCCTCTTACACACACTCTTCCTCCTCTAACACACACTCTTCCTCCTCTTACACACTCTTCCTCCTCTAACACACACTCTTCCTCCTCTTACACACTCTTCCTCCTCTAACACACACTCTTCCTCCTCTTACACACACTCTTCCTCCTCTAACACACACTCTTCCTCCTCTAACACACACTCTTCCTCCTCTTACACACACTCTTCCTCCTCTAACACACACTCTTCCTCCTCTTACACACACTCTTCCTCCTCTTACACACTCTTCCTCCTCTTACACACTCTTCCTCCTCTAACACACACTCTTCCTCCTCTTACACACTCTTCCTCCTCTAACACACACTCTTCCTCCTCTTACACACTCTTCCTCCTCTAACACACACTCTTCCTCCTCTTACACACACTCTTCCTCCTCTAACACACACTCTTCCTCCTCTAACACACACTCTTCCTCCTCTTACACACACTCTTCCTCCTCTAACACACACTCTTCCTCCTCTTACACACACTCTTCCTCCTCTAACACACACTCTTCCTCCTCTTACACACACTCTTCCTCCTCTTACACACACTCTTCCTCCTCTAACACACACTCTTCCTCCTCTTACACACACTCTTCCTCCTCTTACACACTCTTCCTCCTTTACACACTCTTCCTCCTCTTACACACACTCTTCCTCCTCTACACACACTCTTCTCCTCTAACACACACTCTTCCTCCTCTAACACACTCTTCCTCCTTTTACACACTCTTCCTCCTCTAACACACACTCTTCCTCCTCTAACACACACTCTTCCTCCTCTTACACACACTCTTCCTCCTCTTACACACACTCTTCCTCCTCTAACACACACTCTTCCTCCTCTAACACACACTCTTCCTCCTCTAACACACACTCTTCCTCCTCTTACACACACTCTTCCTCCTCTAACACACACTCTTCCTCCTCTAACACACACTCTTCTCCTCTTACACACACTCTTCCTCCTCTAACACACACTCTTCCTCCTCTAACACACACTCTTCTCCTCTAACACACACTCTTCCTCCTCTTACACACACTCTTCCTCCTCTAACACACACTCTTCCTCCTCTTACACACACTCTTCCTCCTCTAACACACACTCTTCCTCCTCTAACACACACTCTTCTCCTCTACACACACTCTTCCTCCTCTAACACACACTCTTCCTCCTCTAACACACACCCTTCCTCCTCTTACACACACTCTTCCTCTTACACACACTCTTCCTCCTCTTACACACACTCTTCCTCCTCTACACACACTCTTCCTCCTCTTACACACACTCTTCCTCCTCTAACACACACTCTTCCTCCTCTAACACACACTCTTCCTCCTCTTACACACACTCTTCCTCCTCTTACACACACTCTTCCTCCTCTAACACACACTCTTCCTCCTCTTACACACACTCTTCTCTCTACACACACTCTTCCTCCTCTAACACACACTCTCCTCTAACACACACACTCTTCCTCCTCTAACACACACTCTTACTCCTCTTACACACACTCTTCCTCCTCTAACACACACTCTTCCTCCTCTAACACACACTCCTTCTCCTCTTACACACACTCTTCCTCCTCTAACACACACTCTTCCTCCTCTAACACACACTCTTCCTCCTCTAACACACACTCTTCCTCCTCTAACACACACTCTTCCTCCTCTTACACACACTCTTCCTCCTCTAACACACACTCTTCCTCTCTAACACACTCTTCTCCTCTAACACACACTCTTCCTCCTCTAACACACACTCTTCCTCCTCTTACACACACTCTTCCTCCTCTTACACACACTCTTCCTCTTACACACACTCTTCCTCTCTAACACACACTCTTCCTCCTCTTACACACACTCTTCCTCCTCTAACACACACTCTTCCTCCTCTAACACACACTCTTCCTCCTACACACTCTACCCCTACACACTCTTCCTCCTCTAACACACACTCTTCCTCCTCTAACACACTCTTCCTCCTCTAACACACACTCTTCCTCCTCTACACACACTCTTCCTCCTCTAACACACACTCTTCCTCCTCTACACACACTCTTCCTCCTCTAACACACACTCTTCCTCCTCTTACACACACTCTTCCTCCTCTAACACACACTCTTCCTCCTCTTACACACACTCTTCCTCCTCTTACACACACTCTTCCTCCTCTAACACACACTCTTCCTCCTCTTACACACACTCTTCCTCCTCTTACACACACTCTTCCTCCTCTAACACACACTCTTCCTCCTCTACACACACTCTTCCTCTCTACACACTCTTCTCCTCTTACACACTCTTCCTCCTCTACACACACTCTTCCTCCTCTAACACACACTCTTCTCCTCTTACACACACTCTTCCTCCTCTAACACACTCTTCCTCCTCTTACACACTCTTCCTCCTCTAACACACACTCTTCCTCCTCTAACACACACTCTTCCTCCTCTTACACACACTCTTCCTCCTCTACACACACTCTTCCTCCTCTAACACACACTCTTCCTCCTCTAACACACACTCTTCCTCCTCTAACACACACTCTTCCTCCTCTTACACACACTCTTCCTCCTCTAACACACACTCTTCCTCCTCTACACACACTCTTCTCCTCTACACACACTCTTCCTCCTCTAACACACACTCTTCCTCCTCTAACACACTCTTCCTCCTCTAACACACACTCTTCCTCTCTTACACACACTCTTCCTCCTCTAACACACTCTTCCTCCTCTTACACACACTCTTCCTCCTCTAACACACACTCTTCCTCCTCTACACACACTTCCTCCTCTTACACACACTCTTCCTCCTCTTACACACACTCTTCCTCCTCTAACACACACTTCCTCCTCTACACACACTCTTCCTCCTCTAACACACACTCTTCCTCCTCTACACACACTCTTCCTCCTCTTACACACTCTTCCTCCTCTTACACACACTCCTCTACACACTCTTCCTCCTCTAACACACACTCTTCCTCCTCTACACACACTCTTCCTCCTCTACACACTCTTCTCCTTACACACTCTTCCTCCTCTAACACACACTCTTCCTCCTCTAACACACACTCTTCCTCCTCTACACACACTCTTCTCCTCTAACACACTCTTCCTCCTCTACACACACTCTTCCTCCTCTAACACACACTCTTCCTCCTCTAACACACACTCTTCCTCCTCTTACACACACTCTTCCTCCTCTTACACACACTCTTCCTCCTCTAACACACACTCTCCTCCTCTAACACACACTCTTCCTCCTCTAACACACACTCTCCTCCTCTACACACACTCTTCCTCCTCTACACACACTCTTCCTCCTCTAACACACACTCTTCCTCCTCTAACACACACTCTTCCTCCTCTTACACACACTCTCCTCTACACACACTTCCTCCTCTACACACACTCTTCCTCCTCTAACACACACTCTCCTCCTCTACACACACCTTCCCACTAACACACTCTCCTCCTCTACACACACTCTTCCTCTAACACACACTCTTCCTCCTCTACACACACTCTTCCTCCTCTAACACACACTCTTCCTCCTCTACACACACTCTTCCTCCTCTAACACACACTCTTCCTCCTCTAACACACACTCTTCCTCCTCTAACACACACTCTTCCTCCTCTAACACACACTCTTCCTCCTCTTACACACACTCTTCCTCCTCTAACACACACTCTTCCTCCTAACACACACTCTTCCTCCTCTTACACACACTCTTCCTCCTCTTACACACACTCTTCCTCCTCTAACACACACTCTTCCTCCTCTTACACACACTCTTCCTCCTCTTACACACACTCTTCCTCCTCTAACACACACTCTTCCTCCTCTTACACACACTCTTCCTCCTCTAACACACTCTTCCTCCTCTAACACACACTCTTCCTCCTCTTACACACACTCTTCCTCCTCTACACACACTCTTCCTCCTCTACACACACTCTTCCTCCTCTACACACACTCTCCTCCTCTAACACACACTCTTCCTCCTCTAACACACACTCTTCCTCCTCTAACACACTCTTCCTCCTCTAACACACACTCTTCCTCCTCTAAACACACTCTTCCTCCTCTAACACACACTCTTCCTCCTCTAACACACACTCTTCCTCCTCTTACACACACTCTTCCTCCTCTAACACACCTCTTCCTCCTCTACACACACTTCCTCCTCTAACACACACTCTTCCTCCTCTAACACACACTCTTCCTCCTCTAACACACTCTTCCTCTTACACACACTCTTCCTCCTCTTACACACACTCTTCCTCCTCTAACACACACCTCCTCTTACACACTCTCTCCTCTAACACACACTCTTCCTCCTCTAACACACTCTTCCTCCTCTTACACACACTCTTCCTCCTCTAACACACTCTTCCTCCTCTTACACACACTCTTCCTCCTCTAACACACACTCTTCCTCCTCTAACACACTCTTCTCCTCTACACACACTCTTCCCTCTAACACACACTCTTCCTCCTCTTACACACACTCTTCCTCCTCTACACACACTCTCCTCCACTCTAACACACACTCTTCCTCTCTTACACACACTCTTCCTCCTCTAACACACACTCTTCCTCCTCTAACACACTCTTCCTCCTCTAACACACACTCTTCCTCCTCTACACACACTCTTCCTCCTCTAACACACACTCTTCCTCCTCTTACACACACTCTTCCTCCTCTTACACACACTCTTCCTCCTCTAACACACTCTTCCTCCTCTAACACACACTCTTCCTCCTCTAACACACTCTTCCTCCTCTACACACACTCTTCCTCCTCTAACACACACTCTTCCTCCTAACACACTCTTCCTCCTCTACACACACTCTTCCCTCTTACACACACTCTTCCTCCTCTAACACACACTCTTCCTCCTCTTACACACACTCTTCCTCCTCTACACACCCTCACACTCTTCCTCCTCTAACACACACTCTTCCTCCTCTACACACACTCTTCCTCTCTACACACACTCTCCTCCTAACACACTCTTCCTCATCTACACACACTCTCCTCCTCTTACACACACTCTTCCTCCTCTAACACACACTCTTCCTCCTCTACACACACTCTTCCTCCTCTTACACACACTCTTCCTCCTCTAACACACACTCTTCCTCCTCTTACACACACTCTTCCTCCTCTTACACACACTCTTCCTCTTACACACACTCTTCTCCTCTAACACACCTTCCCCTTACACACTCTTCCTCCTCTTACACACACTCTTCCTCCTCTAACACACACTCTTCCTCCTCTACACACTCTTCTCTCTACACACACTCTTCCTCCTCTTACACACACTCTTCCTCCTTAACACACTCTTCCTCCTCTAACACACACTCTTCCTCCTCTAACACACTCTTCCTCCTCTAACACACACTCTTCCTCCTCTTACACACTCTACTCCTCTAACACACTCTTCCTCCTCTACACACACTCTTCCTCCTCTAACACACACTCTTCCTCCTCTAACACACACTCTTCCTCCTCTAACACACACTCTTCCTCCTCTACACCTCTAACACACACTCTTCCTCCTCTAACACACACTCTTCCTCCTCTTACACACACTCTTCCTCCTCTAACACACACTCTTCTCCTCTACACACACTCTTCCTCCTCTTACACACACTCTTCCTCCTCTACACACACTCTCCTCTCTACACACTCTTCCTCCTCTTACACACTCTCCCCTTACACACACTCTCCTCTTACACACACTCTCCTCCTCTAACACACACTCTTCCTCCTCTAACACACACTCTTCCTCCTCTAACACACACTCTTCCTCCTCTAACACACACTCTTCCCTCCTCTTACACACACTCTTC
>JAPDVR010000014.1:42001098-42015083 GCA_026230005.1 Gila orcuttii | reverse complement strand
CTCTTACACACACTCTTCCTCCTCTAACACACACTCTTCCTCCTCTTACACACACTCTTCCTCCTCTTACACACACTCTTCCTCCTCTTACACACACTCTTCCTCCTCTTACACACACTCTTCCTCCTCTTACACACACTCTTCTCCTCTAACACACACTCTTCCTCCTCTAACACACACTCTTCCTCCTCTAACACACACTCTTCCTCCTCTTACACACACTCTTCTCTCTTACACACACTCTTCCTCCTCTAACACACACTCTCTCCTCTACACACTCTTCTCCTCTAACACACACTCTTCCTCCTCTAACACACACTCTTCCTCCTCTAACACACACTCTTCCTCCTCTACACACTCTTCTTCTACCCTCTCCTCCTCTACACACACTCTTCCTCCTCTACACACACTCTTCCTCCTCTACACACACTCTTCCTCCTCTAACACACACTCTTCCTCCTCTAACACACACTCTTCCTCCTCTTACACACACTCTTCCTCCTCTTACACACACTCTTCCTCTTACACACACTCTTCCTCCTCTAACACACACTCTTCCTCCTCTTACACACACTCTTCCTCCTCTTACACACACTCTTCCTCCTCTTACACACACTCTTCCTCCTCTTAACACCCCACCCTCCCCCTACCTCCTCTTCCTCCTTTACACACACTCTTCCTCCTCTAACACACACTCTTCCTCCTCTTACACACTCTTCCTCCTCTAACACCACACTCTTCTCCTCTTACACACACTCTTCCTCTCTAACACACACTCTTCCTCCTCTTACACACACTCTTCCTCCTCTAACACACACTCTTCCTCCTCTAACACACACTCTTCCTCCTCTTACACACACTCTTCCTCCTCTAACACACACTCTTCCTCCTCTAACACACACTCTTCCTCCTCTAACACACACTCTTCCTCCTCTTACACACACTCTTCCTCCTCTTACACACACTCTTCCTCCTCTAACACACACTCTTCCTCCTCTTACACACACTCTTCCTCCTCTTACACACTCTTCCTCCTCTTACACACACTCTTCCTCCTCTTACACACACTCTTCCTCCTCTAACACACACTCTTCTCCTCTTACACACACTCTTCCTCCTCTTACACACTCTTCCTCCTCTTACACACTCTTCCTCCTCTAACACACACTCTTCCTCCTCTAACACACACTCTTCCTCCTCTTACACACACTCTTCCTCCTCTTACACCACTCTTCCTCCTCTAACACACACTCTTCCTCCTCTAACACACACTCTTCCTCCTCTAACACACACTCTTCTCCTCTTACACACACTCTTCCTCCTCTAACACACACTCTTCCTCCTCTACACACACTCCTTCTCCTCTTACACACACTCTTCCTCCTCTAACACACACTCTTCCTCCTCTAACACACACTCTTCCTCCTCTAACACACACTCTTCCTCCTCTTACACACACTCTTCCTCCTCTTACACACACTCTTCCTCCTCTTACACACACTCTTCCTCCTCTAACACACACTCTTCCTCCTCTAACACACACTCTTCCTCCTCTTACACACACTCTTCCTCCTCTAACACACTCTCTCCTCCTCTAACACACACCCTTCCTCCTCTACACACACTCTTCCTCCTCTAACACACACTCTTCCTCCTCTTACACACACTCTTCCTCCTCTACACACTCTTCCTCCTTACACACTCTTCCTCCTCTTACACACACTCTTCCTCCTCTAACACACACTCTTCTCCTCTTACACACACTCTTCTCCTCTTACACACTCTTCCTACACTCTCTTACACACTCTTCCTCCTCTAACACACACTCTTCCCTCCTCTAACACACACTCTTCCTCCTCTTACACACACTCTTCCTCCTCTTACACACACTCTTCCTCCTCTAACACACACTCTTCCTCCTCTAACACACACTCTTCCTCCTCTTACACACACTCTTCCTCCTCTTACACACACTCTTCCTCCTCTAACACACACTCTTCCTCCTCTAACACACACACTCTTCCTCCTCTAACACACACTCTTCCTCTTACACACACTCTTCCTCCTCTAACACACACTCTTCCTCCTCTAACACACACTCTTCCTCCTCTTACACACACTCTTCCTCCTCTAACACACACTCTTCCTCCTCTAACACACACTCTTACTCCTCTACACACACTCTTCCTCCTCTAACACACACTCTTCCTCCTCTTACACACACTCTTCCTCCTCTAACACACACTCTTCCTCCTCTAACACACTCTTCCTCCTCTAACACACACTCTTCCTCCTCTAACACACACTCTTCCTCCTCTTACACACACTCTTCCTCCTCTTACACACACTCCTCCTCTTACACACACTCTTCCTCCTCTAACACACACTCTTCCTCCTCTTACACACACTCTTCCTCCTCTAACACACACTCTTCCTCCTCTAACACACACTCTTCCTCCTCTTAACACACACTCTTCTTCCTCTAACACACACTCTTCCTCCTATAAACACACACTCTTCTCCTCTTACACACACTCTTCCTCCTCTAACACACACTCTTCCTCCTCTAACACACACTCTTCCTCCTCTAACACACACTCTTCCTCCTCTTACACACACTCTTCCTCCTCTAACACACACTCTTCCTCCTCTTACACACACTCTTCCTCCTCTTACACACTCTTCCTCCTTTTACACACTCTTCCTCCTCTAACACACACTCTTCCTCCTCTACACACTCTTCCTCCTCTAACACACACTCTTCCTCCTCTTACACACACTCTTCCTCCTCTAACACACACTCTTCCTCCTCTTACACACACTCTTCCTCCTCTACACACTCTTCCTCCTCTAACACACACTCTTCCTCCTCTTACACACTCTTCCTCCTCTAACACACACTCTTCCTCCTCTTACACACACTCTTCCTCCTCTTACACACACTCTTCCTCCTCCCCCTCTACACACACTCTTCCTCCTCTACACACACTCTTCCTCCTCTAACACACACTCTTCCTCCTCTTACACACACTCTTCCTCTCCTCCTCTAACACACACTCTTCCTCCTCTTACACACACTCTTCCTCCTCTTACACACACTCTTCCTCCTCTAACACACTCTTCCTCCTCTTACACACACTCTTCCTCCTCTAACACACACTCTTCCTCCTCTAACACACACTCTTCCTCCTCTTACACACACTCTTCCTCCTCTTACACACACTCTTCCTCCTCTAACACACACTCTTCCTCCTCTAACACACACTCTTCCTCCTCTAACACACACTCTCCTCCTCTTACACACACTCTTCCTCCTCTAACACACACTCTTCCTCCTCTAACACACACTCCTTCTCCTCTTACACACACTCTCCTCCTCTAACACACACCTTCCTCCTCTAACACACACTCTTACCCTCAACACACTCTCCTCCTCTTACACACACTCTTCCTCCTCTAACACACACTCTCCTCTAACACACTCTTCCTCCTCTAACACACACTCTTCCTCCTCTTACACACACTCTTCCTCCCCTAACACACACTCTTCCTCCTCTAACACACACTCTTCCTCCTCTTACACACACTCTTCCCCTCTACACACCCTTCCTCCTCTAACACACACCCTTCCTCCTCTTACACACACTCTTCCTCCTCTAACACACACTCTTCCTCCTCTTACACACACTCTTCCTCCTCTTACACACTCTTCCTCCTTTACACACT
Source organism: Gila orcuttii (assembly GCA_026230005.1). Classification (NCBI taxonomy): domain Eukaryota; kingdom Metazoa; phylum Chordata; class Actinopteri; order Cypriniformes; family Leuciscidae; genus Gila; species Gila orcuttii. The sequence goes on along the minus strand of JAPDVR010000014.1, from coordinate 42,011,357 downwards.
CTTCCTCCTCTTACACACACTCTTCCTCCTCTAACACACACTCTTCCTCCTCTACACACACTCTCCTCCTCTTAACACACTCTTCTCTTACACACTCTTCCTCCTCTAACACACACTCTTCCTCCTCTACACACACTCTTCCACCCTCTTACACCACTCTACACCCCCTCCCTACACACACTCTCCCCTCTACACACACTCCTCCTCTAACACACACTCTTCCTCCTCTTACACACACTCTTCTCCTCTACACACACTCTTCCTCCTCTAACACACACTCTTCCTCCTCTAACACACACACTCTTCCTCCTCTAACACACACTCTTACTCCTCTTACACACACTCTTCCTCCTCTAACACACACTCTTCCTCCTCTAACACACACTCCTTCTCCTCTTACACACACTCTTCCTCCTCTACACACACTCTCCTCCTCTAACACACACTCTTACTCCTCTATCACACACTCTTCCTCCTCTAACACACACTCTTCCTCCTCTACACACACTCTTCCTCCTCTAACACACACTCTTCCTCCTCTAACACACTCTTCCTCCTCTAACACACACTCTTCCTCCTCTAACACACACTCTTCCTCCTCTTACACACACTCTTCCTCCTCTTACACACACTCTTCCTCTACACACACTCTTCCCCTCTAACACACACTCTCCACCTCTACACACACTCTTCCTCCTCTAACACACACTCTCCTCCTCTAACACACACTCTTCCTCCTCTATACACACTCTTCTCCTCTAACACACACTCTTCCTCCTAAAACACACACTCTTCTCCTCTACACACACTCTTCCTCCTCTAACACACACTCTTCCTCCTCTAACACACACTCTCCTCCTCTAACACACACTCTCCCTCCTCTAACACACACTCTTCCTCCTCTAACACACACTCTTCCTCCCTACTACACACACTCTCCTTACCACCTCCCCTTACACACCCACCTCTACACCACCTCCCTTACACACTCTCCTCTAACACACACTCTCCTCCTCTACACACACTCTTCCTCCTCTAACACACACTCTTCCTCCTCTTACACACACTCTTCCTCCTTACACACTCTTCCTCCTCTAACACACACTCCTCCTCCTCTTACACACTCTTCCTCCTCTAACACACACTCTTCCTCCTCAACCACCTCCAACACACACCTCCTCTAACACACACTCTTCCTCCTCTAACACACACTCTTCCTCCTCTAACACACACTCTTCCTCCTCTTACACACACTCTTCCTCCTCTCCTCCTCTAACACACACTCTTCCTCCTCTTACACACACTCTTCCTCCTCTTACACACACTCTTCCTCCTCTAACACACTCTTCCTCCTCTTACACACACTCTTCCTCCTCTAACACACACTCTTCCTCCTCTAACACACACTCTTCCTCCTCTTACACACACTCTTCCTCCTCTTACACACACTCTTCCTCCTCTAACACACACTCTTCCTCCTCTAACACACACTCTTCCTCCTCTTACACACACTCTTCCTCCTCTAACACACACTCTTCCTCCTCTAACACACACTCTTCTTCCTCTTACACACACTCTTCCTCCTCTAACACACACTCTCCTCTAACACACACTCTTCCTCCTCTTACACACACTCTTCCTCCTCTAACACACACTCTTCCTCCTCTTACACACTCTTCCTCCTCTAACACACACTCTTCCTCCTCTTACACACTCTTCCTCCTCTAACACACACTCTTCCTCCTCTTACACACACTCTTCCTCCTCTAACACACACTCTTCCTCCTCTAACACACACTCTTCCTCCTCTTACACACACTCTTCCTCCTCTAACACACACTCTTCCTCCTCTTACACACACTCTTCCTCCTCTTACACACTCTTCCTCCTTTTACACACTCTTCCTCCTCTAACACACACTCTTCCTCCTCTTACACACTCTTCCTCCTCTAACACACACTCTTCCTCCTCTTACACACTCTTCCTCCTCTAACACACACTCTTCCTCCTCTTACACACACTCTTCCTCCTCTAACACACACTCTTCCTCCTCTAACACACACTCTTCCTCCTCTTACACACACTCTTCCTCCTCTAACACACACTCTTCCTCCTCTTACACACACTCTTCCTCCTCTAACACACACTCTTCCTCCTCTTACACACACTCTTCCTCCTCTTACACACACTCTTCCTCCTCTAACACACACTCTTCCTCCTCTTACACACACTCTTCCTCCTCTTACACACTCTTCCTCCTTTTACACACTCTTCCTCCTCTTACACACACTCTTCCTCCTCTTACACACACTCTTCCTCCTCTTACACACTCTTCCTCCTTTTACACACTCTTCCTCCTCTTACACACACTCTTCCTCCTCTAACACACACTCTTCTTCCTCTTACACACACTCTTCCTCCTCTTACACACTCTTCCTCCTTTACACACTCTTCCTCCTCTAACACACACTCTTCCTCCTCTAACACACACTCTTCCTCCTCTTACACACACTTACTCCTCTTACACACACTCTTCCTCCTCTTACACACACTCTTCCTCCTCTAACACACACTCTTCCTCCTCTAACACACACTCTCCTCCTCTTACACACACTCTTCCTCCTCTTACACACACTCTTCCTCCTCTAACACACACTCTTCCTCCTCTAACACACACACTCTTCCTCCTCTAACACACACTCTTACTCCTCTTACACACACTCTTCCTCCTCTAACACACACTCTTCCTCCTCTAACACACACTCCTTCTCCTCTTACACACACTCTTCCTCCTCTAACACACACTCTTCCTCCTCTAACACACACTCTTACTCCTCTATCACACACTCTTCCTCCTCTAACACACACTCTTCCTCCTCTTACACACACTCTCCTCCTCTACACACACTCTTCCTCCTCTAACACACTCTTCCTCCTCTAACACACACTCTTCCTCCTCTAACACACACTCTTCCTCCTCTTACACACACTCTTCCTCCTCTTACACACACTCTTCCTCTCACACACACTCTTCCTCCTCTAACACACACTCTTCCTCCTCTTACACACACTCTTCCTCCTCTAACACACACTCTTCCTCCTCTAACACACACTCTTCCTCCTCTTATACACACTCTTCTTCCTCTAACACACACTCTTCCTCCTATAAACACACACTCTTCTTCCTCTTACACACACTCTTCCTCCTCTAACACACACTCTTCCTCCTCTAACACACACTCTTCCTCCTCTAACACACACTCTTCCTCCTCTTACACACACTCTTCCTCCTCTAACACACACTCTTCCTCCTCTTACACACACTCTTCCTCCTCTTACACACTCTTCCTCCTTTTACACACTCTTCCTCCTCTAACACACACTCTTCCTCCTCTTACACACTCTTCCTCCTCTAACACACACTCTTCCTCCTCTTACACACACTCTTCCTCCTCTAACACACACTCTTCCTCCTCTTACACACACTCTTCCTCCTCTTACACACTCTTCCTCCTCTAACACACACTCTTCCTCCTCTTACACACTCTTCCTCCTCTAACACACACTCTTCCTCCTCTTACACACACTCTTCCTCCTCTTACACACTCTCTTCCTCCTCTCCTCCTCTAACTCACACTCTTCCTCCTCTAACACACACTCTTCCTCCTCTAACACACACTCTTCCTCCTCTTACACACACTCTTCCTCCTCTCCTCCTCTAACACACACTCTTCCTCCTCTTACACACACTCTTCCTCCTCTTACACACACTCTTCCTCCTCTAACACACTCTTCCTCCTCTTACACACACTCTTCCTCCTCTAACACACACTCTTCCTCCTCTAACACACACTCTTCCTCCTCTTACACACACTCTTCCCCCTCTTACACACACTCTTCCTCCTCTAACACACACTCTTCCTCCTCTAACACACACTCTTCCTCCTCTAACACACACTCTTCCTCCTCTTACACACACTCTTCCTCCTCTAACACACACTCTTCCTCCTCTAACACACACTCCTTCTCCTCTTACACACACTCTTCCTCCTCTAACACACACTCTTCCTCCTCTAACACACACTCTTCCTCCTCTTACACACACTCTTCCTCCTCTAACACACACTCTTCCTCCTCTAACACACTCTTCCTCCTCTAACACACACTCTTCCTCCTCTAACACACACTCTTCCTCCTCTTACACACACTCTTCCTCCTCTTACACACACTCTTCCTCCTCTAACACACACTCTTCCTCCTCTAACACACACTCTTCCTCCTCTTACACACACTCTTCCTCCTCTAACACACACTCTTCCTCCTCTAACACACACTCTTCCTCCTCTTATACACACTCTTCTTCCTCTAACACACACTCTTCCTCCTATAAACACACACTCTTCTTCCTCTTACACACACTCTTCCTCCTCTAACACACACTCTTCCTCCTCTAACACACACTCTTCCTCCTCTAACACACACTCTTCCTCCTCTTACACACACTCTTCCTCCTCTAACACACACTCTTCCTCCTCTTACACACACTCTTCCTCCTCTTACACACTCTTCCTCCTTTTACACACTCTTCCTCCTCTAACACACACTCTTCCTCCTCTTACACACTCTTCCTCCTCTAACACACACTCTTCCTCCTCTTACACACACTCTTCCTCCTCTAACACACACTCTTCCTCCTCTTACACACACTCTTCCTCCTCTTACACACTCTTCCTCCTCTAACACACACTCTTCCTCCTCTTACACACTCTTCCTCCTCTAACACACACTCTTCCTCCTCTTACACACACTCTTCCTCCTCTTACACACACTCTTCCTCCTCTCCTCCTCTAACACACACTCTTCCTCCTCTAACACACACTCTTCCTCCTCTAACACACACTCTTCCTCCTCTTACACACACTCTTCCTCCTCTCCTCCTCTAACACACACTCTTCCTCCTCTTACACACACTCTTCCTCCTCTTACACACACTCTTCCTCCTCTAACACACTCTTCCTCCTCTTACACACACTCTTCCTCCTCTTACACACACTCTTCCTCCTCTTACACACACTCTTCCTCCTCTCCTCCTCTAACACACACTCTTCCTCCTCTTACACACACTCTTCCTCCTCTTACACACACTCTTCCTCCTCTTACACACACTCCTTCTCCTCTAACTTGTAGGAATTGATTTTCCTGCTAAGACAAAACTGAGATAAAACTCCTGCAATAAAGCAATAAAATGCACCCTGGACAGAAGATCTCAGAGAAAGAACACAGGACATTGTCCTGTCCAAACATTTCTCCTTCTTTATCTCTGCATCCCCCTTTCCCTCCTCCCTTCCTCTCACCCGATTCAAGTCACTAAAAGTTCACTGAAAATGTCTATATATCACATATAATGTATCTTGTGAATCTATTGTTTTTACTTTTCATGTTTGGTTTCATTTTAAATGTCTCAGTGCGATTGGTAAAATGGTCTAAATTTCATTGCAGTCATCGGTATTATGAGAAAGATTGAACACTTAGGAGAATCCTGTTATTCTCTTTGGGTGGTGTCTCTTCAAGATATCTGATAACCCCCCCCCCCCCACACACACACACACACACATGAATTGACCGAAAACAACCCTAAAACATATTTGTACAAGTCTTTTGTTCTGGTCTGGGTATATAAGGGTAAGAGGCAGAGCAGTCTTTGGGAAACTGTAACCAGGAAAACCCCCATGCAATGCTGGGTCAGTGTCTTACACTCGAAACACACTCACACACCACTGTGTGTCTCTGTCAGGTACATTTCTTACTCTTAGAGTCATCTTTGAGCAATTGATGTTTATGAATTTATTATTTCTGAATTGGCTTTTAATAATTTACTTGTGGAATTGGCATGATATATTTTTACCTGACAAATAAAATGTTATATTTGATTTATTCTGCATTACCCTGAAATCATTATTTCTGGTAGATTAATGTGCAGTCTTGTGTTTCCTCAAATCTCTGTCCAGGATAGATCACACTGAAGGCACTAATGAATGGAGCATGTGACACATCATTAAGGAGACCTTCCGATTTCTGACTATCACTGATTAGCACGTTGTATCTTGCGACTATTAAAAAATTACACCTTTGTTATGAGTCTGCAGTGAGCGGCATCTTAAGGGTAAAATAGTTCGCACTGCATCCTCGGACTATTTCAGAACAGGCTAGTTTGTGATCGTGAGCGCACATTCGCGATGTGACGTCTCAAAGCGATACCGGGTCCGTTAATGAACGAATTATTGAAAGTATGGGATACCCAGAATAATCAAAGATCTAAAATAATATTTATGATTCTTTTCTAAAAAGAAATACAATCTAAAGTTGATTATCATTTGAAATTGGAGTCAGATTAACAGAGCTAAAGTAATATTGAAACTAAATTCTAATAAATAAGGTGAACTTCACTGGAGTGCTGAAAAGACACACACACATTATACCTTCACACACACCGCTGGATTCTGTCGATGGGCCAATGGGTGGCCTTTACAAGAGTAAGCTCTGGGATAGTCTCTCTATATCTTTAGCGCTTTAGCAACAGTTTGGATTTGGACAACAGAAGAGTTGGGAGGAACACTTTCAGTTCCCTCAATTCCCTGAGATCTTCTCCTAGCGCCACATACCTTTACTGAATCTACAGGCTCATCAGTTACTGGTTGAATGGCTACATCTGTTTCAAAGAAAGCTTGTAAGTCAGGATAAATCTCATCTGACTGTTGGTCTTCACATTTGGTTGAGGCCTTGTTACCGCCCACCTTTTTCATGAGACGGGAAACTCAAGTGTGCAATTGTTTGTTCTGTTCTTTTAACTTAGCAATACACCTAGCTTGTTCTTGTGCAAAGGATAAGCTAAATTCTCTGTGTCAGCAGTTAATGCCTTTTATGTTTCTCTTCCTGATACATGCACCCAACACCTTCCATTCCTCAATAGACCATACTTTTTCTGGGTGAACACCAAATGTCCTTGTCAAGTCCAATCTGACTGACTCATTCACTATAAGTCCATGTGCTCTCCTAACAATGACTTAAACTCACTGTCTGTTCATAGAGGAGAAGCTAGGCCACCTTTCTCAGTTGGAACCAGCCTAGCATTCCTTCTAACCATTCTGTGATGTTTTCCTGACAAGGTACTTTCCTGACAAAACAGAGGCTACACCAAAAACTTCTCCGACAAAGCAAAGGATGACTAGTTATGAATACTCATCAATGTATTCAACATTCCCTGGCAAGCAGAGGAGAACCAATTTGCTAACACACTTTTAACAGCTGTTAAACGTTCCTGATTAAAGAGAGGATGAACCTTCTTCTCAAGCAAAGTCGAGGATAAACTACCGTTAACACATTGTAACTGTTGTTAAACTTCCCTGGTTGAACAGAGGATTAATCTTCTATGAGGATAAATCCCCTTCCCTGGTAAAGCAGAGGATAAATATTCGCTAACTTTACAGAGGATAAACCTTCTCAACGTAGAGGATAACTCATTTGTTAACCAACTTCCCTGATTAGACAGAGGATAAACCAACTTCCCTGCCGAAACAGAGAATATCCAATGTTTGCATGTAACACAACAGAATAAACGTGTCAAATATATCAGTCCAAATTATCAACATGATTTTTAAAAAAAATTTAAATGGAAACTATTTAGTTGTCAGTGGTGACAAAAAAAGTGTGTTGAGAAAGTGTAGAAACTGAAGCTCAAGAACAATGATGTGAATCTGTTTCTGAACAAAAGATGTGTGAAGATTTGAGGAATTCATCAGATGATTCATTTCTATTTCTACACTTATTTCACTATTATTTCTCTATTGGTCATTATAGATCTGGTATGTCTTATTGTATCGCTTCTATCATCAGAATATCAACATGAGTCCATATTTTATATTACAGTATAACTATACATGTTAAAACTGTCTTTATTGTTTTATATGGACTTTCAGCCGTTATTCTGTTCACACTCATCTGATATGAATTAGTTTATATTGTTAAATATAATGATCTCTGTGATGAATGGTATCATGCGACGGATCCTGTAATATAATATGATCAGATTCTCTTTCTGCTTCATATGTGACACATGATGATCCTCATTGAGCTTCAGATCAGATTCTCTGATTTCTCTTCACTGTCTCTGATCCTGAAACTAAAGGCCTTTGAGTTTCCAGACTGATCTCATGAAATGGCGTATTTATGACACGCCAATTCGTATTTCCATTTTTGGCGTGCTATCAACACGCATAATCGCTTTTCTGTGTGTTTATCAACGCCGTTGACGTTACATTACTGTATATAAATATATGACCTACCCCAACCCCGTCCCTAAACCTACCCGTCACTGGGGTTAATACCATTTATGAGTCTTCCCCAAGCGGCAACATTCTAATCTGAAAAATGAAGCCTACCTGGAAGTGCGAAAAACTGCAATACACCAAAAATCCGCTAGGGGCAGGTCCCAGAAGGGAGCAAATGTCCATAGACTCCATGTTAAAATCTCCGTATTCACAGCATAAATTCATGTTTTTACAGGTTGGTCCCATGGACTTTTATTGTATTTTTCGATAGGTTCCGAGTGCCTGACAACTGTGAGGGGGGTGAATTTTTTTCTAACTCGTTAGTTTAGATCGTATTTAGATATAAAATGTATGACAAATAAGGGCGTGGTTAACTTTGATTGACAGCTTGATTGACAGCTGATAACGTGCTGCGCCTAGTGGAATTCCTGAAATTTGATGTCTCGGCTATGATCTGACACAGCACATCATACCACCTCTGTATCCTTTCTGAACATTTGTATTGAAATATCGTACATAAAATTGGTTGCTCTGCTATAAACTACACTAACCGACACTGTAGGAGGACTTCGCTTCATTTTTTTCCGGTAACGTTAAGTGACATTCCACTACTATTTCACGTAATTAGCACTATTTAGCGTCAATGTTTGTGGGCAGTGGCACTGCAACAGTTAGCATTAAATCGCCTCAGATAAGATAGCGTCCGAGGTAACTTACTTTACCTATGGTTATAACTGACGTTTGAAACACTGTAAATGCATCTGCCATATGAATAAATGTAACATAACATTTAAAATATTCCTACATAGGCTTTATAAAATAAAATGTCACAACCCTGTCTCTTTTTGTGAGACCAAAGATCGCCCGTTAGATATACACAAGACGAATTATATCTCATGTTCAACCACTAGACTAGAGACATCAGAGCCAGCGGCACACGTCAGAACCACTAGCCGAGGTAAGGCTGTTCCAGGCGGGGTACATGAGCGCTGAACGCGCGCTGATCCCTGGATCTCAACTCCGAAAACGTCAGATCAAATTTTTAAATAGGCGCTATCTTTATAAATAAACCACAGATTTTAGCTTTAAACAACTACATTGTCGACTGAAAAACTATTAAAACTACATTTCGTGACACAATAACAGTAGTATTTTTAAATTTCGCGGCTTTTCTCCTCTGAACGTTACTATTACTATTTATATCATGACCAAATACAACCAGAAACAAATGTTCAGTCTTGCTTGTGAAAGATAATTCATCGAGACTTGTTTTCAGTTGTGTGGTGATTTGTACAGCCCCAAGCAGGCACAAAACTCATATGGATTGGCCAGAAGGTGGGCGGGGTTAGGATTTCCCAAGATTTTCCAAGATGGCGCCGCCCATACCCCCCATAAACGGCTTCAAAACCGTTCTTCAGAAAGTCTATGGGTGACGTCACAGACGCTTTGTCCATATTTTTTACAGTCTATGGTCTTCCCCTACCATCCTAGGAAATAAAATATCGCTCCCCAGATGTAGATATACATTTTGTTTTGTTTCGCTCGGACATTTAACGGCGTACACACACACGCGGAATCACTCGTGCTGCGTCCCAATTCGCATACTATCCGTCCTAAATAATATTCGAAAATAGAACTAGTACGTCCCAAATCGTAGTATGTTGAAACCAGTGTTCCAAAGAGACCCGGATGGTCTACTATATCCGGTCAGAATCCGAAGTGCAGATCGATGCACACTCTAACGGCTAATATTGCCCACAACCCATCACGTGGACGAGGATTCGGTTAGAACTACAAACACGAGTGAAAAGTGTTAAAAAACTACAGACATGGAGGACGTGCGCGAGTCCGGCGGTTGTGTAGAGAGGTTTAGATAAAGGGGTTTAATGATTATTAACTTGAAGTGTGTTATTTTTGAACAACTAATTTATC